>MU400727.1:0-65295 GCA_022578965.1 Xylaria sp. FL1777 | reverse complement strand
GTAGTTTTTAGCTTTACTAAACAGTTATATAATAATTTCAAGTTTAAACATAATATAGCAAAAATTAAAAGTATTCTTAACGTAGCTATAATTTTTTAAAGCGTTATATAAAAGGCTATAGCGCTATTAAAGCTATTTATTATGTTATATAATTTGCTAGCTAGTATACTTTGCGTTATTTGCTTATATTTGCTAAAGTTTTAATATATAATGTTTTCTTTAATTTTAAAAGCTAGGTTTTTTTTTATATAGTGCTTTATTATAAGTATAATAATAAATCTAAGTTGTAAAGTTATATTAGTATTATTTACAAATAAACTGTTTGTAAAAATAAACAGTTTTATATAGCTTAAATCTAAAAATATAAACGTTAATCTATAGTTATAATTATTTATTTGTTATTTAACTTTACGGTTTAAATTTTTAATATTTATTAGTGCTAAGTTAATTACTTAAGCAGTAGTTATAAAGTTATACGTAGCTTTTAGTTAGCAAATGTTACTTATATAAGCGCTACATATACGTTAAAAAATATATTGCTATATAGCATTTTTTATATAAAAGTTAATTAAGGCTAATTAATTTGCTTAGCTTTTTTATGTAAGTATTATATTTTTTTTGTATAAAAAGGTAACTTAACTACTGTTAAATTTAATAACGTAATTTTATTGTAAAGTTTTTTTTAGTTTTGTATAAAACTTTACTTTATATAACTTATTTTTTTTTTTTGCTAAAAATTTAAATATAGCAAAGCTAAACATATTGTTTGTTTGCAAACTTATAATGCTAAATTTGTATAAAAGTCTTAATATAAACAATAAACATAAGTTATACATAAAGATTATTATACTAAGTTTTTTATAATAATATTAGTAGTAAGTTTTAAACTAATATAGCTTTAATTTAGCTAAGCTATATAATAGTTATACAATTTATATAATAGTTCTTTTAAAATACTTTAAAACAAGTTTAAAAAGTAATTATATAAAGATTTTTTATATAAGCTTGTTTTTTAATTATATATATGCTTATATAATATTTTAAAGTTTGCTTAAAGCATTAAAGTTTTAAATTAGTAAAAGGCCTAAAGCTAGCAATAGCTATTAGTTTATTTGCTAAATTATTAGCAATTAAATTAGTACGGTTTTTTTTTTTGTATTATTATAGCTTTGCATAATTAATTTAAACTTTTTATATAGCTTAGTTGTTTTTTTTTTGATTTTTTATATAAAGCAAAACTTAAAAATTTAGGTATTACTATGTTTGTTTAAATTATATTTTACGAACTAAAAAACATCTTATATAATAAAGTTATTAATTTTTATAGCGTTTAATTTTTTAAACAAAGTGCTAAAAGTACTAATAATGCTATTTTTATGCAACTTTACTGCTAAAGCATAGTTTTGTTTTTTTTTTAAAGTTAAAAACAAGTTGCTAATGTTTTACACAAATGCTATAAAAAAGTTTTTAGCTTTTTTAGGTTTTTTGCATTTTTTTTATATAGCTAGTTTTATAGCTAGTTTTATAGTAGTTATGTTTTTTTTTTTACTATTTGCTAAAGTATATTTAGTTATATAGTAATATAGCTTAACTTATGTTTATTTAAAGCAAATTAAGCTATTTATAAAGTTAATAATTATATTAAGTTCTTTAATTAACTATATTTTATACGGTTTTTTTTAGCTTTGCTTTTTATGCTATATAAAAATTTTACTGCATAAAAGTAAAAATAATACTTTGTATAAAGCTAGCTTATTACGTTTATAAATTGCATACCTAATTTTAACTTTTGTTTATTTTTTATAAAGCATTTTTATAGCTTTTTTAACTATTTTAGCTTTTTATATAATATTTAGCAAAAAAGAAAAGTTTTAATTAACTTTTAAATATGCTTTAAATATAAAAAGCATTAAAACTAAGCTATTAAGCTTTGCAGTATTATTTAAAGCTTTAATTGCTATTTATAAAATTAACTTATTTTTTATATAATAACTTAGTTTAGCTTTTAATATATTATACGTATAATAAAAAAGTTTATATGTTTTTTTTATTTTGTTAATAGCTTAGTAAGCTTTAATAAGCATTTTTTAGCACTTTATACTTATAATTTTAGCTTAGTTTTAAAATTTTTCGGCCGAAAAGTTTATGCTAAAGTTATATATAATATAGTTTAAAAGTTTTTAATATACGTTAATTTAGCACTTATATAAAGCTTTTTAAGCGTTTTATATAAATATAAATTTTAAAAATATAGCTGCTTAAAACAATATAGCTACATTAATTATATATAAAACCTGTTTATTGTTTATTTATATAACATTAATTATAACTTTATAATTAAAGTTATAGTTATTTTTAATTGTAAACTTAAAACAACGAAGTGCTTAGTTATATAATTAGCAATAATAGCAGAACTTTTAGATTTTTTTTAAAGCAAAGCAATTAATATTATAGCTTATATAATTAAGCATATTATATAGTTTTTTTATATAAAAGTATTTAAAGCATTTATAAAGCTTTTAAAGTTTTATTTTTATAAAATATAAACTTGCTTTATATAAACTAGTATTAAAAAACAGGTATTTTTATTTTTGTATAATAAGAATAGTTTTTTTGTTTTATTATATAATAATGTTTTTTGTATTATTAAAGTATGCTTTTAAGCAGTTAACGTTTTTTAATAAAAATAAAAAAAAAATAAAAGTATTTAAAATATAATATATAGTTATACTAAAAGCGTTTTTTATTTATATAGTGCTTATAACACTTATAATATTACTTTTGCTAAAACAAATATAAGCGTTATTTAAGGTTTAATTAATTTTTATATAAAAATATATTTAAAAGTATGCTTTTAATTAAGCTTTTCTTACTATTAAATAATTAAAAGCGCTAATATTTTAAAGTTTACTTTAGTAGTTCGTATAATAATAATTGCTTAATATAAACTAATTATATAACATTGTTGTTTTATAATTTTAAATGTTTTTTTTTGTTGTATAATAAAAAAATGTGCTATTTACTAAATATTAAGTAGTTTAGTTACTAAATTCTTTATTAATATTTTTAGTACTATTGTTTAATTTTGGATATTTTTTGTATTTTGCTATATATAAAAAGAATTCTTTTGAAGTAAGTTTTTAGCTATAAATTATTTTGTGCGAATTAAAAAATATGTTTTTTGCATAAGCTTTTTTTTAAAAGGTATAGCGTATTAACTAGTAGCTTTTTTTTTAGCAAACAAAGCATTTCTTGTTTGTATAGAAGTTTTAGTTTTTTTAGTTATAGCTTTAAAAGTAGCTTAATTATTTAGTTAGTTAACTTAATAACCTTAGTATAAATCTAAGTTATTAGTTTTTTATATAGCTATAGTTATATTTTTAGTTTATAAAGTATAACTTATTGTTTTTTTATATAAAAGTTTTTGCTATACTATTTAATGCTATATATAAGCATGCTTATAAATTAACAAAAAATTCTTTATATATAAGTTTTTAAAAAATTAACGCTATAATTAACTTTAGTATATTTTAATATGCTTATATAACGTTTATATTTAGTTAAATTTTGCTTTAATAGCTAGCGTTAAGCGCTTGCTATGCTTTTTTAAACTTATTAAGCATTAATTTAAATATTTTATATAAAGCTAAGTTTAAGTTTTTTTTTTTTATTTATATAAAAAAAACTATTGTTTAGTTAGCTTAATATTAGCTATAGTTTATATTAGTATTAAAATAAGTATTTATTATATAGTATATTTTACTTTACGTTTTATTTAAACTAATATAGTTAATAAAAAAGTTTTTTATATAATTTTTTAAAATATATAAAAATATAGCGTAATATTAGTTTTTTATAATTTTAATTTATTAATAAGCAGTAATAAATAAACAAGCTTTATTATATAATAAGTTATATAGCTTGCTTGTATAGTTTTAGCTTAAGTTTTAGCTTTTTTAAAAAGCAATATATTTATTAAAAGATATAAATCCGTTTTATACGAACTTTATTAAAAGTAAATTAAAAAACGTACTTTTAATAGCTAAATTTAATATTATATAAACATATGTTTTTTGCTTTAATATTTGCAATAAATAATACTAAACAAAGTATTTATATATTAGTTAAAAAATCAGTTTATAGCTTGCTTTTATTATATAAAGATTAAATAGCTTAAAAAAATTCTAGTGTTTAATATTTAGCTAAATTAATTGCAGTTAATATTTATATTATTGCGTTTAAAATTATACGTTAAAACTTAAGTCTTTAAAAAGTAGTTTAATATATAAATAGTTTAAAAAATTTTAATTATTGTACAAAAAAATATTTAGCTATTAGCTTAGTATTAAAAATATTACTAATAGTTAAATAGTTATTATATAATAAATATTTAGTAATTTTTTTAATTTTTTAATTATAAAGTTTTTATAAGCTATTTTTATAAGCTTTTAAATTATAGTTGTTTTTAATATTAAGTAGATTTTTTTTAACTTAAGGTTTTTAAGCAAAGCGCTTTATACGCCTTAATAAATTTTTTAGAAATAATTTTTTGTTTATTTTTTAAAAGTTTTAGCAAACTTTTCTTAAAAGTAGTTTAGTAATTTATAAAAATATAAATAATTAACATAATAAAATGCTAACTTAATATTTAGCTTAATTTTAATTATATAACTAAAATTAATTTTTTAGCTTTATATTTTAAAATTAATTTAAGCATTTATTTGTTATATGCTTATTAAAACATTTTTAGCTAAATTTTCGTACATAAAAATAATTAGCTTTAATTTTAAAAGTATTATAAGCAGTTATTTGTTTTTTTAAAACATAATAAATTTAGCTAAATTATATAATATATTTAATTTTATATTTAAGTTATATAAATTGCTGTTTTGTTTTTATATAGCAATATAATTAATATATTATTTAGTATTTATATAATAATATAGTTAAAAAAGTAGTAAAGTTGCTTGCTATTTTTTTTATTTTGTTTTTAGTACTAATAAACAAGTTAAAAGTTTAGTTTTTATACATAAATAAATTAAATCTTTTTTTTTTTTTTTTTATATATGCTTACTTTAGCTAATTAAAAAAAATAAACTAAACAATATGTTTATACGTTAAAAAAAAAACAAACATAATACAAAAAACAAATTTCTTTTTAATAAGTTAAAATAAAAGTATATTATATAACTTTATTATTACTTTAGCTAATTTATAGTTTATTGCAAATAAGTTAAAAATGCAAATATAACTATTAATTAATATTAAATAAGCTTTATATAATTGTATATTTAATATATATATGCTAAAACAAAGTATAATAATCTTTATATTATAAGCTATTTATATTTTATATGTTTAAAAAAAAAAAAGTTTATATAAAGCAAAGGTTTTTTTTTATGTGTAAGAACTTTGCTAGCATACAAGCTAAGCTAACACTAAGATTACTTTAGTTTATATAATAGCTTTTACATAAAGTGGTTTTTATACAAAACTTATTATACGTACTATATATAAAAGTTGCAACTAATAACTAGTTATTTTAACATAAACATTAATATTTCTTAAATTAAAATAAAACAACTAAACAACAAATTAAAATTTAAAAAATTTAGTTTTTTTAAAATTAAAAAAGTTATTTTACTTATTAACTATAAACTATTATTACTAAAAAACATGCAAATTTATTTTGTTTTTTATATTTTTTTACTAAAATTAGCACTTATTAAAAAATTTATTAAAATATAACTAAAAATAAAAACAAATTAAAATATTTATAAAGTTAAAAATATACTAAATTTTTGTTAAAATAACAATAATATTAAATATTTTATTAAATAAAAAAAATATTTATACGTTAATAATACTTAAAAACTTAAAAAATACTTAAAAACTACTAAAATAATTATAAACTAGTTTTATTATTAATACTTTAATTAGCTAAAACTAAAAAAAAAAGATTAACTTTAAATAAAACGTTTAGTACGTTTTAATTAAACTTTAAAAAAATAACTAGTAATAGCTATGCTGTTTTAACGTATTATTTTTGTTTTTTAGTTATATAATGCTTTTTTGCTTTAACTTGCTTAAGCTTTTTTAAACTACTTAAATTATAAGCTATAATAGCAGCTATTTTTTTTTGCTATAATTTCTTTTATTACTTAAAACAATAGATTTTTATACTTATTTTTTTATGCTTTTTTATTAGCAAGTTTAATTTATTTTTTAGCTTTTTATGCTAAAAAATAAGCTGCTATATTTGCTTTAAAAACAAACTTTTAGCGTTATAATTTGCTTGTTTAGCTGCAATATATTTAATATATTAATCGGAGTTAAATTTTAATATTAAATATTTTATGCTACAATAATTGTAGCAAAAACATAAAGCTATTTTAATTAATTTTAGTTTAATAAAAAAAAGCAAAGCAAAGTTTTGTTAAGCTTTTTGTTTAAAATGCAACAAGCAAAGTTTTTTGAAAACTTTACTAAATATAATAAGCATAAAAAACAAAAAACAAAAAATAAAGAAAAAAAACTTATAAAAAAGAAAATATAGAATTATTAAAACAACAATTATAAAAAAAGAAAAATAATGTTATAAAATGGGCTAACTAAGCTAGTTAAAAAGCTAAGTATAAAAAAAATATACGTAAAAAAAGTTCTATTTATTAAAAAAATATGTATTTAAATTACTATAAAGGTTTAATATATAAACTTAATAAACTTAAGCATTAAGTTTATTAAGCTTTAAACTTAATAAACTTAAGCGTTAAGTTTATTAAGCTTTAAACTTAAAACAATATAGCGTTAAATTTATTAAAAAAAGCAACGTTTATAAATTATTACTACTGTTTTTTTTGTTTATATAATTATGCATTTTTTATATTTAGTTACTTATTTAGTTTTTAGCTTTTTAGCTATTAATTTTTTATAACTATTAAGTATTAATATATTTATTACTTTTAATTTTTTAAAACCTTTATTAATGCATAGTAATAAAAGTACTCTAAAAATCTCTTTAATGAACTACTGTTAAAGATTCTATTGTTACTTATAAATTAAAACCCTAAAGGCAAACCTGTTATATTAATATATAATAGGTTTATTATATTATATTTGCTTTAAAAATAAACCTTTAGCGTTATAATTTGCTTGTTTAGCTATAATACATTTAATATATTAATTAAAGTTAACTTTTAACATTAAATATTTTGTGCTATAATAATTGCAGTAAAAGTATAAAGCTATTTTAATTAATTTTAGTTTAATAAAAAAAAGCAAAGCAAAGTTTTATTAAGCTTTTTGTTTAAAATACAACAAGCAAGGTTTTTTAAAAACCTAATTAAACATAATAAGCATAAAAAACAAAAAACAGAAAATAAAAAAAGAAAACTTATAAAAAAGAAAATATAGAATTATTAAAACAACAATTATAAAAAAAAAAGAATAATGTTATAAAATAAGCTAACTAAGCTAATTAAAAAGCTAAATATAAAAAAAACATACGTAAAAAAAGTTTTATTTGTTAAAAAAATATATATTTAAACTATTATAAAGGTTTAATATATAAACTTAATAAATTTAAGCGTTAAGTTTATTAAGCCTTAAACTTAACAAATTTAAGCGTTAAGTTTATTAAGCTGCAAACTTAAAACAATATAGCATTAAATTTATTAAAAAAAGCAACGTTTATAAATTATTACTACTGTTTTCTTTATTTATATAATTATGCACTTTTTATATTTAGTTACTTATTTAGTTTTTAGTTTTTTAGCTATTAATTTTTTATAACTACTAAGCATTAATATATTTATTATTTTTAATTCTTTAAAACTTTTATTAATGCATAGTAGTAAAAGTACTTTAAAAACCTCCTTAATAAACTATTGTTAAGAATTCTATTATTACTTGCAAATTAAGACCTTAAAGATAAACCTGTTATATTAATATATAACAGGTTTATTACATAAAATAACTAAAAGTTTAAAGCTTTACTTAAAAAATAAACTAGCAATAAAATAGCAATAAATTAGCTTAAAAGCTTTTTTATTTTAGTTATTTATAGCTAATATAGCAATAAATAAGTAGTATTAGTTTATAATAGCTATAATTTTTATATAAGCAACTTTTTTTTAGCAATTTGTTTATTAAACAAAATATAGCTTATTTTTTATAAGCTTTACTATAGTTATATTATTTAAGCGTTAAATATAGAAGTTTTTTTGCTATTAAAAAAACAGCTAAAAAAATACTTACTAAAAAGTTTAATTATAGCTTTAAAAATCTAAACTTTAAAAAAAAACGTTTTAAAAGCATTTTAATTAGCTAAAATTAACGTTTTAACGCTTAATATGCTAAAAAACGCATAAAAAACAGCTAAAATATACTTTTAAAATTGCTTAAAGCTATTATTTTTAAAATATATAATATTAAAAAAAAAAGTATAATAAAAGCTAAAGCTAAAAACTTTTTAATTATTAATTAATTTAAAACACTTAAATTTTAAACTTTTAAGCTTAATTTTTGCTTTAATATACTTATAAATAGTTAAAATTTTTAGCAAAATTAATAAAAGCTTGCTAATTAATATATAGCGCTTAATTTATTAGCTTAAAAGCTAGTTAGCTAAAAAGCTAGCAAAGCTTTTAATTATTAGTTTAAAAAAATAACACATTTTAAAGCTAAAATTACTTATTTTAAAGCTAAACTTTAAAAAACCATAAAAAAAAAACAAAAAAAAATAAAACTATTATTAAATTAATAGCTAGTTTAAATAATAAATATTTAGCAAATAAAACAAAAGCTAAAAAATAAAATAGTTTATAATAATAAAACTAGCTATTAAAATAACTGGTTATTAGTTATAATTTTTATATATAATACATATAATAGGTTTTATATAAAGACTACTTTATATAAAAGCTATTATATAAACTAAAGTAATTTTAGTGTTAGTTTAGCTTATATGCTAATAAAGTTCTTATATATAAAAAAGAACTTTTGCTTTATATAAACCTTTTTTTTTTTTAAATATATAAAATATAAACAGCTTATAATATAAAGATTATTATATTTTATTTTAGTATATATGTATTAAACATATAATTATATAAAGCTTATTTAATACTAATTAATAGTTATATTTGCACTTTTAACTTATTTGCAATAAACTATAAATTAGCTAAAGTAATAATAAAGTTATATAATATATTTTTATTTTAACTTATTAAAAAAAGATTTGTTTTTTATATTATGCTTGTTTTTTTTTTAATATATAAATATATTGTTTAGTTTATTTTTTTTAATTAGCTAAAGTAAGCATGTATAAAAAAAAAAAAAAGAAAATTTAATTTATTTACGTATAAAAACTAAACTTTTAACTTATTTATTAGTACTAAAAACAAAATAAAAAAAATAACAAGCAATTTTGCTATTTTTTTAACTATATTGCTATATAAACACTAAATAATATATTAATTATATTGCTATATAAAAGCAAAATAGTAATTTATATAACTTAAATATAAAATTAAATATATTATATAATTTAGCTAAATTTACTATGTTTTAAAAAAACAAACAACTATTTATAACGCTTTTAAAATTAAAGCTAGTTATTTTTATATATAAAAATTTAGCTAAAAACATTTTAATAAATATATAACAAATAAATATTTAAATTAATTTTAAAATATAAAGCTAAAAAATTAATTTTAGTTATATAACTAAAATTAAGCTAAATATTAAGCTAGCATTTTATTATACTAACTATTTATATTTTTGTAAACTATTAAACTACTTTTAAAAAAAGTTCGCTAAAACTTTTAAAAAATAAACAAAAAATTATTTTTAGGAAATTTATTAAAGCATATTAAAGTAAAGTAAAGTAGCTAAATAAGCTAACTAGCTAGTTAAAGTAAGTTTAAGCTAAGTTATATAGTAGAAATAAAAATATAAGTATTGCGCTAAATTTTAAAGTATAAACTTAATAATAATACATAATAAAATGAAAATTAGCTATAGTTGCTTTTTTTATATTGTTAAATAGCCTTTTAATTAATTGTTTAATTTTTTAATTTATATATAGCTTAATTGCTTAAATACATAAGTTATAACTTATTTTTTTGCAATTAAAGTAGTATAGTAAATCTTGCGTAATTATACTGCTTTATTTTATTAGTGTTCTTAGTAAAGCTAATTCTTTATTTACTACAAATAATACTACAAAACTAACAAATAAGCAATTTATTATTGCTAACCTATATATTTAATTTATTTATTTATTAATTGCTATAATTTTTATAAGCAAAACATAATATATTATATTTAGCTGCTTTAGCTAGCAATAAGTAAAGCTTATTTAACGCAAGTAGTTTAATTATAATTAGTAATAAACGTTTAAGCTAGCAGCTTTTAATTATTAAAGCTTAAAACAAATGTATAAAAATATTAAATTGTTTTTTTTAGTTTAGTTTGTAAAGCGCTTTGATTTTTTTTAGCAAAACAATAATTAAGTATTAAAATGCTAGCATAATTTTTAAAATAGTGCAGCTAGAAAACTGTTTGTTAAAAACCCTTAAAAGGCTAAAAAAAAGAAATTTTCGCTAAAAAGCTAGTGCTTTACAAAAAAAAAAGCATAATTGCTCTTATATAAGCAAAAAAAAACAAAAAACAAGCCCAAAAAAAAATAAAAGTCGCTAAAACTTCTAAAAGCTATAATGCAAACAAATTTAATGCTTATTTATATTAAATAAATCTAAGTTTACGTATTAATATATAAAGCTATTAATAATTAAAAATATATTTTGTTTTTTAAGCTAATATAATTCTTTATTAAAAAATAAAAAGCAAGGTTTTTTAAGTATAAGCTAGCTATTACTTAAAAACTTTGCGTAAAATATAGCTATTGTTTTTTTATAGTACTTATTATTAAATAAAAAAGCCTTAAAAAAAAAAAAAAAGCATGCTACCTTTATAAATAAAAAGCTATAAAAAAATAAAGCTTGCTTAATAAGATTTATATAAAGCAAAGCAAGCTAAACTAAAAAACAAAAAAACTAAACGTTATAAAGCACACAAAAAAATAAAAGCGTACAAAAAACAAAAATATAAAAACATTTAAAAAAAAACTCAAAAAGCTATAAAAAATAAGCTAGTAGTTTTTATAAACGCAAACAAAAAAAATTATTAAGTTTTTTAAAAAAAAAGTCCAAAAAAACAGCACAAAAAAACTTAAATACTTAAAATACCTAAAAACCTCTAGCATTTTATACTTTCTTTTTTCTTAAACTTATATTTTTACTTAACTTACTTTTATTATCTTTTATAGCCTACTTTTTTTGTTATTTTTATATAAACTTTACTTTAATTTATTATATAGCTTAAAAATTTAAAAACTATAGCTTAATTAAATAATTTAGCTATAAAAAATCGTTAGATCTTTTTACTTTAATATATAAAAAACATTAAAACTACTTATAAACAAAAAAAATAAAAATAACTAGCTTATTGTTTTTAAAAAGTATTAAAGCAACTTTATTTAGCTTAAGCTATTTTAATAATAAGCATAATGCTAAAATTAAGCTATTATTTATGCTTTTTAACCTAAAATTAAATTAATATTTGCTATTTAATAAGTTAAAAGTAAACAAATAGCTAAACAATTTAAATGCTTTTTTTTACATAAAGCATTTTAAAAATATTAATAAAATTAAACAAGTTTTTGTTTATTATAATACTTTTTAAACAAAAAAAATAGTAAAAATAATACTAAAAAATTATTTGTTATAAACTAAAGCTTATAAACTGCTTAAACAAAAGTTTAAGCTTTAAAACTTTAAGTAAAATAAGTTTACTATTATTATATTGCAAAATTTTAAAGCTTGCTTAAAAGCTATATATTTTACTAATTTTAAAATTTATTTTTTTTAGTATTAAGTATATACTAAAAATATTAAAGCCTAAAAAAATTACTATTTTAATTTTTAACTTACTTAAAGTTTACTTAAAAAGCTAAATTAAAATACTATTAATAAAATAATAAAGTTTTTTAAAAAATTATATAATAATTTAAATAAAATGTTTTATAAAAACCTTTATAAAATATTAAACAACTAAATTAATAAAAAGTCTAAACTAAATCTTTATTTTAAAAAAACAAAAAAAGCATACAAAACATAAAAAAAAGTTAATTATTTATATAATTATAATTTTAATAAGCTTTTATATACTGCTATTAATACTATTAAACTAGCTATTAATATAACTATATTAACTATTAAAACAGTTATTATTAAAGAACAGCAAGTAAAATTAGCTTAACATTTTATTTATAACTAAAACATAAATAATATTACTAAGTAAATATAATAGTTAAAATTAAAACAAAAAAATGTAGCAATTATAAAAAAAAAACTAAAAAAAATGCTAAAAAAACTACAAAATTAATATATTTAGCTAGTTAATTAAAAACTATAAGCATTATAATATTACAAAATTAATATAAACCTATTAAAAAAGCAAATGTTTAGCATTAACGCTATAACTTCTAAATATTTACAAAAAAGTAAATATAACTTTAAAAAACAAAAACAAAGCAAACAATTATTTAATTTTTTACAACAAATAAAATTAAATAATTTTTATTTAGCAAAAAGAACTATTTATTAAAAATGTAGCATAAATAATTATTACGTTTATAAGTGCAGCTTTACTTACAAATTAAAAAAAAAAAACATTATATATTAAAACTTTAAATAATGCTTAAAAAAACTAAGATTTTCTGCAAGCCTTAAATATATAAAGGTTTTTTTTAAAGTTATAAAAATTAACAAAAATAAAAAAGAAATTTTTAATGCTGCAATAAAATAAATATATAATTTTATTTTAAGCAATAATAAACTACTTAAACAAAAAGCTTATTATTAATTATAAAAAAAAAACCTTATTTTAAATAATAAAAATCTAAATGCTAAAATAAAAAGCAAACAAAAAAGTTAAAAGAAAAAAAAATTTTACTAGCTAAATAATAAGCAGCTAAACTAATTTTTAAATAAAAAAACTAATAATTAAACTAGTATGCTTTATAAAATAAAACTAGCAAAAGCTTATAATATTAAAAAAAACAACTTAATAAATAGCAAACTAAATAATAGCTTTATTACAACTAATTAAAACTTTATATAAAGCATTTCTTATAATATAAATAGTATTAAAGTTTTATAAAGCTATATATTAAGCAAAAAAATCAGCATAAATATGTTTTAAGCTAATTATTATAAGCTTTTAACTAAAAAAGCTGCTTTTTATTAAACAAAAAATAAAAAAAAACCTAAAAAACAAAAAAAAAAGCCTTTTATAAGTTAAACAATTAAAAAAATTTATTTAAATAATAATAAATTTTTTACTTAGCTTAATACTAAAAATACACAAATAAACAATAATTTTTACAAGCAAAGTATTTTACTAAAACTAAAAAGTTTTAATTGTTAAAAGCTTTAAAAAATTTAAAAAGCAGAACTTATAAAAAAAAGCTTAAAATTTAAAAAAATATAAGCTAAAAAATCTAAAAACTTTTTAAACAAAAAAATAAATATTACTTTTAAAAATTTTATACTAAAAATTTTAAAGTACTTTAATGTTTTTATTTAAATAATTGCTTAAATAAAAGCTAAATTATATTTTAAAGCAGCAAAAATGCTTAAGCTAATACTAAAAACAATACTATTACTTTTAAATAACCTTAATAAAAGTTTAAATTAGCAAATTAAATTAAATATATTATAATTTATTTTAAAAAAAAAAAGCAATAAGTTAAAATATAAAGCTTAACTAAAAATTTTATTATAAGAAATTTTAACTTAAATAAACATAAAGAATGCTTTTTTTTATAAAAGCATAAACTTTTTAAAAAATAATATAAAATTTTAATAGCTAGCAATTAAAAAAGCATAAAAAAGTTCTTAGCTAATATTATAATTAGCTAGTTAACTTAATAAACATAAATCGTTAAATAGCACTTATAAAACTAGCTTTTTATTAAACTATTTAGTAATATAAATAAATAAAAAAATAAAATATAATAGTTTTATTATGTATATTTATATGTTTTAACTTAGCTTTATAGCTGCTTTTTTAAATAAGCAACGCTATAAAATAATAAAAGTTCTTTATAATTAAAACTAATAAAATAATTAAGTAATATTATTTTTTGCTTATATTGCTTTAGATTTTTAAACATTAAAAAACAAGCTAAAGTTTAATAAAATACTTTTTAAAATTTTAAACTAATATAATACTATATATCTGTTATTTAAAAATAACCTAAAAAAGCAAAAGTTACTAATTATTATATTTATGCTACTTTTAGAAAAAGTAGTATTTTTAATTAAACTTTAGCTTTATGCTAATTTTACAGTAATAGCGCTAAAAAAAAAAAAAAAGCTTAAAAAATTAATATAGCTAACATTAATAGTTTTAAAAAGCACTAATTAAACTTTTAACCCCTTTAAAATAAAAATTTATAAAAAATATAATAATTATACTAGCAGTAATAGCTTAAACTTATTTAAAAAAACATTAAAGTATAAATTTTATAATAAAAAAAACTTAAGCTTAATAAATTATTTTAACTAAAAACACTTAAGCTTTTTAAATTTATGCTTTATGTTAGCTTTACTACTAAAATTATAAAGTATTTTAGCTATATTTTTAAGCATTATAAAGCTAAAAAAATATATATAGCTTTACTTAAAGTTTACTATAAAAATAAAAAACAAAATTTATAAAAGAAATATTACTAAAATTATTAATTTTAAAGTATAGTTTAGCATTATTATAAACTTATTTATTAATAAAAACAGCTTTATTACTAAAAATATAAATATAACTTAAAAAAAATTTAATTAAACTAATAATTTAGTTAAATATATAAAATGCTTAAAAACTACTATTTAAATAAATAAAAAGTTGCTGCTTTTTTTGCTATATATAGTTAGTAAAAAATAAGCTATTTATTTTTTATTACTAAAAATAAACTTTATTATAAAGTTTTAAATAAGTTTATATTTTTAAAGCCTTTATATAATAGCTAATATAATACTTAAAACAAGCTAAATTATTATATTAATAATAAACTATATTAAAAAATTAAGTTTAAAGGCTTAAAAACGTTAGCAACTAAAAAACTAATATATATTTATTAAATTATTAGCTTAGCAAATAAGCTATAAAAAGCATAAAAATACTAGACCTTAAATAAAAAATCTAACAATTAGCAAAAAAAAGCAAAAAAAAAATTAAAAAAACATAGTTTAAAAAAATATGCAAGTATAAACTTTTAAAAAAATTAAAACTTATATAATAATATAACGTTAGTAGCTTTTTTAATTTCTTTTATATAAAATATTAAACTTTTTAAAAATTTAAAAATATAAAACAATAAAAAAATCTGCGCTATTTTTAATAATAATTAATTATTTAAAATACTTTTAGTTATAATAAAAAAAACACTAAAGCAAAAAAATACTAAAAAATTAATAATTATAAAAACTAAAAATTTTGCATATAAATTAAAAAGCAAATATAACTTAATTATAACTTTAACTTAAGTACTATTAACTTTTTAAGCTTTAAAAACTAACAAATTAATAAAAAATAAAACAATAATTTTAAATATAATATATAAAACAAAAAATAAAAAAATTTATCTTAAAAATAATATGTTATTTAATAGTACTGTTTTATTTAGATTTTATAAGTAAAAAAAGCAAGCTTTAAAAAAAACAAGCTATTATTTAAAAAACTTTGCGCCATTTTAATAAAATAGCATTTATTAAAACATATATTTATATTTTAGTATTACTTTTAAAAGTATTTAATTAGCTATTAAATAACTAGCTATTTTTTTAAAAAAGCTTTATATAATTAACCTTACTTAATAAAAAGCAGCATTACTAACTAAAATATAATATCGCAAAAAAATAGCACTTTTTTAAAACTTTTCTAAAATAAAAAAAATATATAATAAAATCTTTTCTTTTTATAAAATTAAAATAGTTTTTTATAAAGCATAGCAAGTTTGCAGCATTTTAATTTTTAAACTTTTAAAAAACATTACTATAAAGGTTTTAAAAACTTAACTTAAGCATAGTATTTTTAAAAAAGCTTATAGTTTATATTGTAACGCTTAGTTTTTAGTGCAAAAAAAGAATAAAAAAGTTTAATTAATTAATTTAGCTATAAAAATAAACATAATTATTATACGTAATGCTAATCTTTTTTAAAGCTATAATAAATTTTCTAAAAAGTTCGCAATATATAAAATAACTTTTATAGTTAATTTATTTTTAAAATATAATTAAATATTACTTTTTATTTTTAGCTAAATAATAACTGCTTTTTTTATATTAATAAGCTTTTTTTAAATAACTACTTTTTTACAAAAAGCAATAAATTTAGTAGCTTAATTTTTAAAAGTACTATTAAAGGTTTTATATAATATATTACTAATAAAATGCAAACCTTTTTTTAATAACATAATAATTAAAAAACCTACTACTAAGTATAATAATCGTAAAGTTGCTTTAAAAATTAAGCAGTTTATATTAAAGCATTTTAAAAATCTTAATGTTATACTACTTAATTTTAAGCTAGCTAAAATTACAGCTAGTATACTTAAAAACAAATAAGCAAAACAAATAACTAAAATAGTTAATTATATATATAGCACTAATAACAAAAGCTTAATAAAAGCAAAAGTAATAAAAATTCTTAAGTAAAAAACTTGCAAAAACATTATAAAAGTATAGTTTTTTTTAAAAATAATAGTATACTATTAAATATAAATATAAAAGTATGCTATAATTACAAAACTATTAATAGTTTTGTTACAGAAAAATAAGCTGTTTTGCTTTAAAAAACCGCAAAAAAAAGCTATAAAAAAGCTTTAAAAAGCTATTATAATAGCTTTTATTCTTATTACTTTTAATTACATAAAAAAACTTATTTAGCTAAAAATAAATGTTTTTAAAACTAACTAAAGCGCTATTTTATGCTAAAAAGTTAATAAAGCTATTAAACTAACAAAATATAAGTCTAAAATATAAAAAAGCTTTAAAAAAAAATATAATGCTATAAAGCTAAAAAAGCTTGCTATTATTAAAACTTTTCAAAAGTTATAAAACTATTTTTATAAAATTACGTTTTATTTAAAAACTAATGCAAAAGTTCTTATAATATAGCTAAATAATAAATTTTTAGCATTGCTAAATGCTTAATTAACAAAATAAATAGCATATATAAAAACCTTTAATTTTATACTTTACTATGTGCTAAAAAAAAAACATATAGCTACTAATAAGCTTTTTAAAAAACTTTTTAAACTATTAAATAAATTAAATAATTATTAAAAAAAAAATATAAAAGATTTTATTAATTTTTAACTATATATAATAGCTATTATTATTATATATAAGGAATTAAGCAATTAACTAATTAAAAGCTTAGTATACTAAAAAATAAAACTTTTGTTATATTTAAAAAAAGATTAAAGCAAAAAAAGCAAGCAAATTGCTAAGTATTTTGTTTTTAAGCAAGTTTTAAAAAAACTTATAATAAAGAAAAAGCAGAATTACTTTAAAAAAAAAGCCTTTAAATTTTTTGTTAATAAGTTTATTTTTTAAAAAAAAACAAAGTTTAAAAAAATACTAAAAAAAATTATTAATAATAAAAAAACTTAAAAAGCTTTTATTAAAAAAAACTATAAAAAAATAACTTATAAAAGCTAAATATTTATAACTTAACAAATAACTTAAAAATATTACTAAAAAAGCCTTTATTAAAATGTTTATATTATAATTGCTAGTTGCTTTAATTACTAAAAATCTGCAAATAATAAAGAAACTAAAAAACACTATTTTAATTATTTTTTAGATTTTTTAGTTTTTTAAGTTATAAATATACAAATTATGTTATTAAGCAACAAATTTAAAACTATTATAAAAGCAAAATATAAAATAATAACTTATTTAAAAGCTAAACTTTTAAAACACATAAATTCTTTAAGAATACTTAAATTTATTAAAAAAAAAATTATATTTTAGCATAAAGTTTTTATAAAAATTAAGTATAATAATAGCTTTAAATTTAAAAAAAAAATAAAAAACGCAATAAATATTTTAAGCTACAAAATAAACTATAGTTTAGCTTATTATTTTTAAGCTTAAAGCTTTATTAAAAAAAGCTATAAGCTAATAAAAAAAAGCGTTATATAAATAACAAATAAAACTAAAAAAAATTAGCTAAAATATTTAAACTTAGTAATATAAACAAATTGCACTTTTATATACTATTATAACTACAGCTTATATAAGCTAATATATAAAAAAATGCTAATTTTGCTAGTAAAAAATATAATACTAACATAAAAAGTAATTAAATAATAAAATATTACTTTTTATAAAAATTTTATTAAAGCTAAAGTTAAGCAGCTAAAACGCTACAACTAAAATGTTATAAAAGTTAAAGCAATTATAACTAAAAAAAAAAATTAGCTATAAAAGCTAAATTTTAAAAAAACGCTTATAAAATTAAATAACTACTTAAAAAAAGCTCTTTTGTTCTTTTTTATAATACTATGCTTTTAATAAATAAGTTTAATAATAAAAAGCTATTATATAAATAAATTAGCTTTTATAAAGTTAAAAAAAATGTTAATTATAAGTAATACTAATTAGTAAAACTAACTAGCAAAAAATTAAAAAAGTTATTTTTTTCTAAAAAATTAAAGCAATTTATATAAAATAACTAAAAGTACTAAAAACTAGAAAATCTTAACTTTAATATATAAACTATTAGTACTGCAGCTATTTATTAAGAACTAAACTAAAACAATAAAGCTTTTAATAATTAAAGCTATAATAGTTAAGCTATAAAAAATAAAAAAAATATAACAAGTTATAAAAGCTTTTTAAGTTTATAAAAGCTGCAGTATAACTTTTAGCACTTTAAACATTTTAAGTATTAAAAAATATAATAGTTTATTTTATTTTTTTAGCTATTATACTATAAAGCGCTTTAAAAAATAATAACTAATGAAAACTAAAGCAATAGATTTTTTTTTCTTTACTTTTTGTTTTTTTACTAATTGTTTTGTTTTTTATTTTTATTAATTATATAAGTTTATATAATTAAGTTATAATGCATAAAACTATTTTTTTTTGCTTAAAACTAAGCGCATTTTTTATAGCTTTTTTTTTATTAGTTTTATATTTATTAGTTTTATAGCAGCTAATTTATTAATATTTCTTTTATTATTACGCTAAAAACATAAGTTTTTATTTTATTTTAACGTTTTTTAGATAACTAAGCAGCTTAATCTTAGTATAAATTATTATTGCTTTTTTTTAAAAATATATAAAAACAAAAAAAACAAAAATAAAAACTGTTTATTAGTTTTAATTATTTAAGTTTATTTTATTGCACTAACGCTTATATATAAGTTTTTTTACTTTTAATTGCTTTATTACCTTTATTTAAAACTAAATAGCTTTTTTTGTTTTTAGTTTAAATTATTTAATATTTAATAAAAACCTTAAAACTGCTAAAAAGCAAAAAACACTATTATTACACTTTAAAAAATTACTAGTTTATATTTTATATGCTTAAACTACTAGCAATAATCTAAAGCTGCTATTAAGCAATAATAAGCATTTAGTAAAACAGTAAACGCTTAAACAAAGTTTAAAGCAAGCTTAGCAAAAATAAAACTTTGCTATAAAAAATTAAGCAAAATTATTTAATTATATAAAGCTAAAAAAATAAAAACTAAAAAAAAAACAAAAAAAAATTTAACAATTTAATATTAATAATTCTTATTTTATATATTTTTAATTTTTTTGTTGCAAAAGTTTTATATATTTGCTTTTATAAATGTTGCAACTTAACTTTTTATATAATAATTATTTTTTTTTTATTTATTACGCTTAAAAAAGAATTTATAAGCTATATAATAAAGAAAAATAAATCGCAAATTGTATTAAAAAAAACATTGCTATATAAGCAAATTATTTAATTTTTTTATTTTATTTTACTTTATATAACTTATTTAATTTATTTCTTTAGCTATTTTTTTAAATACTTAAGCGTTATGCTAATTTTTTAAGCAATATTAAATTATTACTTATTAATATTACTTTTAATAAGCTAAGCAACAAAATTAGCTTAAAAAAAATGCTTTAATTTGCGTTTTAATTTAGTTTTTTTTTTAGTTAAGCAAATAAAAGTATTTTTAGTTAAAACTATTTATTTTTTAGAGTTTTTAAGCATAAAATCTTTTTTAATTGCTATAGTTATTATATTAGCCTTAAAATATTTAGCTATATTATTTTTAAACTTATAAAATAAATAGTTTTATAACTAAATAATAAACGCGTAGTTAATATATGTATTAAACTTTTATTTTAAAATAGTGCAGCAAAAAAAAAAAAAATGAAGCTTTATATACTTTTTGCTTTTAACTATTATTAATAATTATTTATAATACTTATAAAATATAGCATTTTATATTTTAAATAGCTATATAAATATAGCTATAAATTAACAAAAGTTATAAAAAATCTAATATATATATTTGCTTTAAAAACTGCTTTTAGTTATTTTTATATATAATAAGCAAGATTTTAAATGTTTTTGCTTTTTTATTTAACTAAAGCTAACTTAAATATATTAATTTATATAATATATATAAAAAAAATTATAACTAACTTTTTATTAAATATATTTGCTGCTAATATTATTACTAAGAATTTTAATTTATAAATAGCTTAATGCTTAATTATATAAAACAAAAAAAATTAGCTAAATAAAAAAAACAAAATTTAAAAAAAAAAAAAATATATATATATTGCTATTTATTAATAAATTTAACTTTTTAAATATTATAAGTATAACTATTTATTAGCTAAGCAGTATTAATTTCTTAAATATTAGTTAATTGCTATAATGCTTTTTAATTATTTAAAACTTTATTAATAACGCAAAAATTGTTTTTTAAATGTTTAATTAAGCAAACATTAATTATGCTATTTAAAAACAAAAACTCTATAATAAAAATGTAATTTAAATAATTTAAAGACTTAAGCACTAAAAAAAAAAATTGCAAAAAAGATTTAAGCTTTAAAACTACTTAAGAAAAAACAAATTAAAAAAAAAAACAAGCTTTTTTTTTATACTTACTAAAGCTTAAGTTACTTATTTTATTATTAGTAGCAATAAATGTTTAAAAAAAATAAGTTATAAATATATTAAAAAAAAGTTAAAAAATAACTACTTAGCTAACTAAAACTACTTTATTTGCTTATTTTTTAATTAATATTAATATAAACATATAAAAAATAATTGTTATAAAAGCATTTAGCAATTAATAATTTATTTTAGCAATAAAATAATTAATTAATAAATTAAAAATAGTATAATAAATTTATAAAAAAAAAATATATTAATTTAAAAATATGTATTTTAGTTTTTTTTTTATTATATTTGCTTTATTAAACCTTTTATTTATACTTAACTTTACTATTTTACTTATTTAATAAGTTTTAACTTTTTATATTTAGTATAAATGCTTTTAGCATTTATATTTAAAAAATTTTGTAATTACTAAAAAATAATAACTTAAATTAGCAATTAAAAATATTAAACTATATAAAGCAAGCAGTACTAATATTAATACTTATATTTTATATTTTTTATATTATTTGCTTTTATACTTTTAACTTATATTAGAATTTTTAACTTGCTTACATTTTTTATTAAATTACAAAATATAGCAAAAATATATATACGCTTAAATATTATTAAGAATTGCTTTTATTATATATATACGCTTTTAATTATTATATTTTTTATTCTTAAAAAAGTTATTAGTATTACAAATTAACTAAAAATAAAAGTATTTTTTTTTAAAAGTTTTGCAAAGCTAACATTTAATACTAAAACATATAAATAACTAGCATAAAAAATAGCAAACTTTAAAAAAAAAGCAAAAAAAAAAAAAAATAAGCATATATATATAAACTTAACTACTAATTATAAAAAGCTTTTTTTTAAGAACTAACAGTTTTTTAAAAACAGCCTTAAAAAAAAGCTAGTAATTATTAAGAATTTAAAGTACAAAAAATATTTAGCTTGCTAGCCTTTTTAATAAATTAAAAAACTAAATATAGAAAATATTTAGCTAAAAAACATACTGCTTTTTTTAGTTAATATTTTTTTAAAGTCTATTTTAAAGTTTTATTTTATATAAAAAAAAATAACCTTTATAAAAAGTTTATTTTTTAAAAACCTAAAAAAAAGAAAAAAAATAGTACTAAGAAAGCATTTTAGCTATACGTTCTTTAAAAATAGCAAAACTTGCTAGAACTTATTTTTAAACTTAGTTTAACAAATATAAAAAAAAGCAATATACTTAATATATAAAAAATATTATAATAAAAAAGCGTTAAAATATTAGTAGTTTATACTATATGTAATCTTAATAAAAGTTTTTTACATTTTTAATTTGTTGCTTAATAAAAAAGCGCTTAATTTTTAGAAAAAAGCTTTTATAATATACTTTATTATATAAAACTGCTTAATAAACGCAAATAAAATGCTACTTTATATGCTTAAACTAAAAACTAAATATTTAAAAGCATTTTTATAAGCTATAAACTAAATATTAAAATTTATAGCTATAAAAAGTTTTATAATATTAATATAGTATTTATTTAAAATTAAAAAACATTATAAAAATAATAATTTCTGCTTTAATAAGTTTAACGTTATGTTTATAAAAAATCTAATAGTTTTAGCAATAAAGCTAAAACTACATAAAAAATAAAAACCTGCAGTATAAAAACTAAATATTTAGCAGTTATTATTTATAAAATTTTTAAAAAAACTGCTATTAAAACAAGCTTTAAACAATTATTAAAAAAATAATAATATAAAACATTTTAATAAACTAAAGCTTTATAATAAATAAAAGCTAGCTTATTGTTTTTTATTAAGTAAAGTTCTAAAAATAATACATAAAAATAATAAAAAGTAATAGCTAAAAACTTTTTTTTTAAAATAATAAATAGCTACTAAAAAAACTTACTAGTATAAACAAAAGTATTTAAATTACTAAAAAAAGCTTGCTATTTATAGCTGCTATAAAAACTTTTATAAAGTAAACATTACAAAATAAAAAATTAAAGCTATTTATATTACAAATATTTTCATAAAGCTAAACACTAAAAAATAGCTAAATAAGCACAAAATAAAAGCTTTATTAAACATATTGCTTTAGCTATATATAAATAAAAAAGCTAAAGCTTTAAAAATAAATATTAAACCTAAGTATAGCTAATTTATAAAAAATCTTTTTATAAACTAGCAAAACATAAAATAAGCAGCAATAATTATTATAACCCTTTAAATAAAATATCTTATAATAAAATATTGCTTAAATAATTACTAAATTACTATTTTTATTAATATTATTTTAAAAGTAGCATATATTTTAAACTTTAAATATATTATTAATAAAAATAATAAATAAGTTTTTTAAAAATTACAAAAGTATTAAATAATAAAGCACTTTAATATAAAAGTTATATTAAGCTATTTTATATTTTTTTATTTTTATTAGCGCAATAACTATATATATAAATTTATTAAAGCTTTATATTTATATTATATGTTTTATAACTTAATAAACTAATATTTAAAAAAAAGTATTAATAATTAAAAAAGTTATAAATAGCTTATTTAATTTTTAAAAGTAAACGTTAAAAAGTATTTTAACCTTAAGTTATAAAAAAATCTGCGTTTATTACCTTTAATAAGCACTAAGCCTTATTATTTCTTAAAAAAACTAAAGGCAACTTTTTTAAAATTTAATAAATTAGCTTCTTTACTATTAAGCGCTAAAAATACACAAAATAAAAAAAAACGCTAAAAAAAAAACTAAAAGTTAATTGTTTTGTTTTTTTAGTACTTTTTACTTTAAAGCGCAAAAAAAATTCCTAGCAAAAAGAACTAACAATTATACAAAAAAAATTACATTACAAGCAATATAAAAACATTTTAGCAATACAAAATTATTTTGCTATAAAAACCTTTATAAATATTTTTTTTTTTAAGTATAATAAGCTAAATATAAAACTTAGCTAAGCTTAACAATTTAAAAAAAAAGAAATACAAACTTTTTATAAGCACTTTTACAAAAAAAACGCTAAGCATTCTTAAAAGCTTTTGTTTATATATTTAAATACGTAAAAAAGCTAAAACTAGTTTTAATGAAGCTATAATGCTTTTATAAGCGCTAAAGCTTAAGCTACTTCTAAACGTAGCAAAAAAAATAAAAAAAAACTTATAAAACTAAATAAACAAAAAAAAA
This sequence comes from Xylaria sp. FL1777, assembly GCA_022578965.1. Lineage (NCBI taxonomy): Eukaryota > Fungi > Ascomycota > Sordariomycetes > Xylariales > Xylariaceae > Xylaria > Xylaria sp. FL1777. The sequence goes on along the minus strand of MU400727.1, from coordinate 40,871 downwards.
TAATATTAACTTTGTTTAAAAAACGCTAATAAAAATAAAAAACTATATAATTATAAATATTAAAATAAACTAAAAGCAGCTATATTTTAATAAAAAAAAATTAAAGTAAAATAAAATAGCTAAATAAGCTAACTAGCTAGTTAAAGTAAATCTAAGCTAAGTTATATAATAAAAATAAAAATATAAGTATTACGCTAGATTTTAAAATATAAACTTAATAATAACGCACAACAAAATAAAAATTAGCTACGGTTGCTTTTTTTGTATTATTAAATAGCTTTTTAATTAATTGTTTAATTCCTTAATTCATATATAGCCTAATTGCTTAAATGTATAAGTTATAACTTATCTCCTTGCAATTAAAGTAGTATAGTAAATCTTGCGCGATTGCACTGCTCCATTTCAATATAAAGCGTTTTGCTTAAAAACCTTAAGTTAAAAAAAATTTATTTAATGTTAAAAATAACTATAATTTAAAAGCTTATAAAAATAGCTTATAAAAACTTTATAATTAAAAAATTAAAAAAACTACTAAATATTTATTATATAATAACTATTTAACTATTAATAATATTTTTAATATTAAACTAACAGCTAAATATTTTTTTGTATAATAGTTAAAACTTTTTAAATTATTTATATATTAAACTATTTTTTAAAGACTTAAGTTTTAATATATAATTTTAAACGTAATAATATAAATATTAACTATAATTAATTTAACTAAATATTAAACACTAGAATTTTTTTAAGCTATTTAATTTTTATATAATAAAAGCAAACTATAAACTAATTTTTTAACTAATATATAAATATCTTGTTTAATATTATTTATTATAAATACTAAAGCAAAAAATATATATTTATATAATATTAGATCTAGCTATTAAAAGCACGTTTTTTAACTTACTTTTAATAAAGTTTATATAAAATAAATTTATATTTTTTAATAAATATATTATTTTTTAAAAAAGCTAAAACTTAAGTTAAAACTATATAAGCAAGCTATATAACTTATTATATAATAAAGCTTATTTATTTATTACTGCTTATTAATATATTAAAATTATAAAAAACTAATATTATACTATATTTTTATATATTTTAAAAAGTTATATAAAAAACTTTTTTATTAATTATATTAGTTTAAATAAAACTTAAAGTAAAATATACTATATAATAAATATTTATTTTAATACTAATATAAATTATAGCTAGTATTAAGCTAATTAAACAATAGTTTTTTTTGTATAAATAAAAAAAAAAAACTTAAATTTAGCTTTATATAAAATACTTAAATTAATGCTTAATAAGCTTAAAAAAGCATAATAAACGTTTAGTACTAATTATTAAAGCAAAATTTAATTAAATATAAACGTTATATAAATATATTAAAATATACTAAAGTTAGCTATAGTATTAATTTTTTAAAAACTTATATATACAAGATTTTTTGCTAACTTATAAGCATGCTTATATATAATATTAAATAGTATAACAAAAACTTTTATATAAAAAAATAATAAGTTATACTTTATAAACTAAAAATATAACTATAGCTATTAAAGTAAAATAAAATAGCTAAATAAGCTAATTAGCTAATTAAAATAAGTTTAAGCTAAGTTATATAATAGAAATAAAAGTATAAGTATTATGCTAAATTTTAAAGTATAAACTTAATAATAATGCATAACAAAATGGAAATTAGCTATAATTGTTTTATTTTATATTATTAAATAGCCTTTTAATTAATTGTTTAATTCTTTAATTTATATATAGCTTAATTGCTTAAATACATAAGTTATAACTTATTTTCTTGTAATTAAAGTAATATAATAAATTTTATGTAATTATACTGCTTTATTTTATTAGTGTTCTTAGTAAAGTTAATTCTTTATTTACTATAAATAATACTATAAAACTAACAAATAAGCAATTTATTATTACTAATTTATATGTTTAATTTATTTATTTATTAATTGCTATAATTTCTATAAGTAGAACATAATATATTATATTTAGCTGCTTTAGCTAATAATAAGTAAAGCTTGCTTAATGCAAGCAGTTTAATTATAATTAGCAATAAACGTTTAAACTAACAGCTTTTAATTATTAAAGCTTAAAACAAACGTATAAAAATGTTAAACTGTTTTTTTTAGTTTAGTTTATAAAGCGCTTTTATTTTTTTTAGCAAAACAACAATTAAGTGTTAAAATGCTAGCATAATTTTTAAAATAACGTAGCTAGAAAACTATTTGTTAAAAACCTTTAAAAAGCTAAAAAAAAGGAATTTTTGCTAAAAAACCAGTGCTTTACAAAAAAAAAAGCATAATTACTCTTATATAAGCAAAAAAAACAAAAAACAAGCTTAAAAAAAAATAAAAGTTACTAAAACTTCTAAAAGCTATAATGCAAGCAAATCTAATACTTATTTATATTAAATAAGTTTAAGTTTATGCGTTAATATATAAAGCTATTAATAATTAAAAATATACTTTATTTTTTAAGCTAATATAGTTTTTTATTAAAAAATAAAAAGCAAGGTTTTTTAAATATAAGCTAGCTATTGCTTAAAAACTTTGCATAAAACGTAGCTATTGCTTTTTTATAGCATTTATTATTAAATAAAAAAGCTTTAAAAAAAAAAAAAAAGCATGCTACTTTTATAAATAAAAAGCTATAAAAAAATAAAGCTTGCTTAATAAAACTTATATAAAGCAAAGCAAGCTAAACTAAAAAACAAAAAAATTAAACGCTATAAAGCATACAAAAAAATAAAAGCGCACAAAAAACAAAAATATAAAAGCATTTAAAAAAAAACTTAAAAAGCTATAAAAAATAAGCTAGTAGTTTTTATAAACGTAAACAAAAGAAATTATTAGGTTTTCTAAAAAAAAAGTCCAAAAAAACAGCACAAAAAAACTTAAATATTTAAAATACTTAAAAACCTTTAGTACTTTATACTTTCTTTTTTTTTAAACTTATATTTTTATTTAGCTTACTTTTATTATTTTTTATAGCTTACTTTTATTATTTTTTGCAGCTTACTTTTTTTATTACTTTTATATAAACTTTATTTTAATTTATTATATAGCTTAAAAGTCTAAAAACTATAGCTTAATTAAATAATTTAGCTATAAAAAATTGTTAGATTTTTTTATTTTAATATATAAAAAATATTAAAACTACTTATAAACAAAAAAAATAAAAATAATTAGCTTATTGTTTTTAAAAAGTATTAAAATAACTTTATTTAGCTTAAGCTATTTTAATAATAAGCATAATGCTAAAATTAAGCTATTATTTATGCTTTTTAACCTAAGGTTAAATTAGCATTTACTGTTTAATAAGTTAAAAGTAAACAAATAACTAAACAATTTAAATGCTTTTTTTTATATATAGCGTTTTAAAAACATTAATAAAATTAAACAAGTTTTTGTTTATTATAATATTTTTTAAACAAAAAAAATAATAAAAATAATACTAAAAAATTATTTGTTATAAACTAAAGCTTATAAACTGCTTAAGCAAAAGTTTAAGCTTTAAAACTTTAAGCAAAATAAATTTACTATTATTATATTGCAAAATTTTAAAGCTTATTTAAAAGCTATATATTTTACTAATTTTAAAACTTACTTTTTTTAGCATTAAATATATATTAAAAATATTAAAGCCTAAAAAAATTACTACTTTAATTTTTAATTTATTTAAAGTTTGCTTAAAAAGCTAAATTAAAATATTATTAATAAAATAATAAAGTTTTTTAAAAAGTTATATAATAACTTAAATAAAATGTTTTATAAAAATCTTTATAAAATATTAAATAACTAAATTAATAAAAAGTTTAAGCTAAATCTTTACTTTAAAAAAACAAAAAAAGCACATAAAGCATAAAAAAAAGTTAATTATTTATATAATTATAATTTTAATAAGCTTTTATATATTGCTATTAATATTACTAAACTAGTTATTAATATAATTATACTAGCTATTAAAACAATTATTATTAAAAAATAACAAGTAAAATTAGTTTAATATTTTGCTTATAACTAAAACATAAATAATATTATTAAGCAAATATAGTAATTAAAATTAAAACAAAAAAATATAGCAATTATAAAAAAAAAACTAAAAAAAATGCTAAAAAAACTATAAAATTAGTATGTTTAGCTAATTAATTAAAAACTATAAGCATTATAATATTATAAAATTAATATAAACTTATTAAAAAATAAATGTTTAGCATTAATGCTATAACTTTTAAATATTTATAAAAAAGTAAATATAACTTTAAAAAACAAAAATAAAGCAAACAATTATTTAATTTTTTATAATAAGTAAAGTTAAATAATCTTTATTTAGCAAAAAAAACTATTTGTTAAAAATATAGCATAAATAATTATTATGTTTATAAATGTAGCTTTGCTTACAAATTAAAAAAAAAAAACATTATATATTAAAACTTTAAATAGTGCTTAAAAAAACTAAAATTTTTTGCAAGCTTTAAATATATAAAAGTTTTTTTTAAAGTTGTAAAAATTAGCAAAAATAAAAAGAAAATTCTTAATGCTGCAATAAAATAAATATATAACTTTATTTTAAGCAATAATAAATTGCTTAAGTAAAAAGCTTATTATTAACTGCAAAAAAAAAACTTTATTTTAAATAATAAAAATCTAAATGCTAAAATAAAAAGCAAACAAAAAGGTTAAAAAGAAAAAAAACTTTACTAGCTAAATAATAAACAGCTAAACTAATTTTTAAATAAAAAAACTAATAATTAAACTAATATGCTTTATAAAATAAAACTAATAAAAGCTTACAATATTAAAAAAAATAACTTAATAAATAATAAGTTAAATAATAGCTTTATTATAACTAATTAAAACTTTATATAAAGCACTTTTTATAACGTAAATAATACTAAAGTTTTATAAAGCTATATATTAAGCAAAAAAATTAGCATAAATATGTTTTAAACTAATTATTATAAGCTTTTAATTAAAAAAGCTGCTTTTTATTAAATAAAAAGTAAAAAAAAACTTAAAAAACAAAAAAAAAAGCCTTTTATAAGTTAAACAATTAAAAAAATTTATTTAAATAATAATAAGTTTTTTATTTAGCTTAATACTAAAAATATATAAATAAACAATAATTTTTATAAGCAAAATATTTTACTAAAACTAAAAAGTTCTAATTATTAAAAGCTTTAAAGAATTTAAAAAGTAAAACTTATAAAAAAAAGCTTAAAATTTAAAAAAATATAAGCTAAAAAATCTAAAGATTTTTTAAACAAAAAAACAAATATTACTTTTAAAAACTTTATATTAAAAGTTTTAAAGTACTTTAATATTTTTATTTAAATAATTATTTAAACAAAAGCTAAGTTATATTTTAAAGCAGCAAAAATACTTAAACTAATGCTAAAAATAATACTATTACTTTTAAATAACTTTAGTAAAAATTTAAGTTAATAAATTAAATTAAATATATTATAATTTATTTTAAAGAAAAAAAGCAACAAATTAAAATATAAAGCTTAACTAAAAACTTTATTGCAAAAAATTTTAACTTAAATAAACATAAAAAATGCTTTTTTTTATAAAAGCGTAAATTTTTTAAAAAATAACACAAAATTTTAATAGCTAATAGTTAAAAAAACATAAAAAAGTTCTTAATTAATATTACAATTAATTAGTTAGCTTAATAAATATAAATTACTAAATAATACTTATAAAACTAGCTTTTTATTAAACTATTTAGTAGCACAAATAAATAAAAAAATAAAATATAATAGTTTTATTATATATATTTATATGTTTTAATTTAGCTTTATAGCTGCTTTTTTAAATAAATAACACTATAAAATAATAAAAGTTTTTTGCAATTAAAACTAATAAAATAATTAAGTAATATTATTTTTTGCTTATATTGCTTTAAATTTTTAAACGTTAAAAAATAAGTTAAAGTTTAATAAAATGTTTTTTAAGATTTTAAACTAATATAATACTATATATTTATTATTTAAAAATAACTTAAAAAAGCAAAAATTACTAATTGTTATACTTATATTACCTTTAAAAAAAATAATATTTTTAATTAAACTTTAGCTTTATGCTAATTTTACGCTAGTAATACTAAAAGAAAAAAAAAAGCTTAAAAAGTTAATATAGCTAACATTAATAGTTTTAAAAAGCGCTAATTAAACTTTTAACCTTTTTAAAATAAAAATTTATAAAAAATATAATAATTATATTAGTAGTAATAGCTTAAACTTATTTAAAAAAACATTAAAGTATAAATTTTATAATAAAAAAAACTTAAGCTTAATAAATTATTTTAACTAAAAATATTTAAGCTTTTTAAATTTATGCTTTATATTAGCTTTACTGCTAAAATTACAAAATATTCTAGCTATATTTTTAAGCGTTATAAAACTAAAAAAATATATATAGTTTTGCTTAAAGCTTATTATAAAAATAAAAAACAAAATTTATAAAAAAAATATTATTAGAATTATTAATTTTAAAGCATAGTTTAGTATTATTATAAACTTATTTATTAATAAAAATAGCTTTATTACTAAAAATACAAATATAACTTAAAAAAAATTTAACTAAACTAATAATTTAATTAAATATATAAAATGCTTAAAAACTATTATTTAAATAAATAAAAGATTGCTGTTTTTTTTGCTATATATAGTTAGCAAAAAACAAGCTATTTACTTTTTATTGCTAAAAATAAACTTTATTATAAAGTTTTAAATAAATTTATATTTTTAGAGCTTTTATATAATAGTTAATATAATACTTAAAATAAGCTAAATTATTATACTAATAATAAACTATATTAAAAAACTAAGTTTAAAAGCTTAAAAACGTTAGCAACTAAAAAACTAATATATATTTACTAAACTATTAGTTTAGCAAATAAGCTATAAAAAGCACAAAAATATTAAACCTTAAATAAAAAATTTAATAATTAGCAAAAAAAAGCAAAAGAAAAATTAAAAAAACATAGTTTAAAAAAATGTACAAATATAAACTTTTAAAAAAATTAAAACTTATATAATAATATAATATTAGCAGCTTTTTTAATTTTTTTTACATAAAATATTAAACTTTTTAAAAATTTAAAAATATAAAACAATAAAAAAGTCCGTACTATTTTTAATAATAATTAACTACTTAAAATATTTTTAGTTATAATAAAAAAAACGCTAAAACAAAAAAATGCTAAAAAATTAATAATCGTAAAAACTAAAAATTCTATATATAAATTAAAAAGCAAATATAACTTAATTATAACTTTAACTTAAGCACTATTAATTTTTTAAGCTTTAAAAACTAACGAATTAATAAAAAATAAAACAATAATTTTAAATATAATATATAAAACAAAAAATAAAAAAATTTATTTTAAAAATAACGTACTATTTAATAATACTATTTTACTTAGATTTTATAAATAAAAAAAGCAAGCTTTAAAAAAAATAAGCTATTACTTAAAAAATCTTATGTTATTTTAACAAAATAGCATTTATTAAAACATATATTTATGTTTTAGTACTATTTTTAAAAACATTTAACTAATTATTAAATAATTAGCTGTTTTTTTAGAAAAGCTTTATATAATTAACTTTATTTAGCAAAAAGCAGCATTATTAACTAAAATATAGTATTGCAAAAAAATAGCACTTTTTTAAAACTTTTTTAAAATAAAAAAAATATATAATAAGATTTTTTCTTTTTATAAAATTAAAACAGTTTTTTATAAAATATAGTAAGTTTGCAGCATTTTAATCTTTAAACTTTTAAAAAACATTACTATAAAGGTTTTAAAAACTTAACTTAAGCATAGCATTTTTAAAAAAGCTTATAGTTTATATTGCAACGCTTAGTTTTTAGTGCAAAAAAAAAGTAAAAAGGTTTAATTAATTAATTTAGCTATAAAAATAAACGTAATTATTATATGCAATGCTAATTTTTTTTAAAGCTATAATAAATTCTTTAAAAAGTTTGCAATATATAAAATAATTTTTATAGTTAATTTATTTTTAAAATATAATTAAATATTATTTTTTATTTTTAGCTAAGCAATAACTGCTTTTTTTATATTAATAAGCTTTTTTTAAATAATTACTTTTTTATAAAAAGCAATAAATTTAATAGTTTAATTTTTAAAAGTATTATTAAAAGTTTTATATAATATATTACTAATAAAATGTAAACTTTTCTTTAATAATATAGTAGTTAAAAAACCTATTATTAAGTATAATAATTATAAAGTTATTTTAAAAATTAAGCAATTTATATTAAAGCATTTTAAAAATCTTAATGTTATACTACTTAATTTTAAGCTAGCTAAAATTATAGCTAATATACTTAAAAGCAAATAAGCAAAACAAACAACTAAAATAGTTAGCTATATATATAGTACTAATAATAAAAGCTTAATAAAAGCAAAAGTAATAAAAATTCTTAAGTAAAAAACTTGCAAAAATATTACAGAAATATAGTTTTTTTTAAAAATAATAGTATATTATTAAATATAAATATAAAAGTATGTTATAATTACAAAACTATTAATAGTTTTGTTATAAAAAAATAAGCTGTTTTGCTTTAAAAAACCGCAGAAAAAAGCTATAAAAAAGCTTTAAAAAGCTATTATAATAGCTTTTATTTTTATTACTTTTAATTACATAAAAAAACCTATTTAGCTAAAAATAAATGCTTTTAAAACTAGCTAAAGTACTATTTTATGCTAAAAAGTTAATAAAGCTATTAAACTAGCAAAATATAAGTTTAAAACATAAAAAAGCCTTAAAAAAAAATATAATGCTATAAAGCTAAAAAAGCTTGCTATTATTAAAACCTTTTAAAAGTTACAAAACTATTTTTATAAAATTATGTTTTATTTAAAAACTAATATAAAAGTTCTTATAATATAGCTAAATAATAAATTTTTAGCATTGCTAAATGCTTAATTAATAAAATAAATAATATATATAAAAACTTTTGATTTTATATTTTATTATATGCTAAAAAAAAAACATATAACTGCTAATAAGCTTTTTAGAAAACTTTTTAAGCTATTAAATAAGTTAAATAATTATTAAAAAAAAAATATAAAAAATTTTATTAATTTTTAATTATATATAATAGCTATTATTATTATGTATAAAAAATTAAACAATTAACTAATTAAAAGCTTAGTATACTAAAAAACAAAACTTTTATTATATTTAAAAAAAAATTAAAGCAAAAAAAGCAAGCAAATTATTAAATATTTTGTTTTTAAGCAAGTTTTAAAAAAACTTATAACAAAAAAAAGCGGAATTATTTCAGAAAAAAAGCCTTTAAATTTTTCGTTAATAAGTTTATTTTTTAAAAAAAAGCAAAGTTTAAAAAAATGCTAAAAAGAATTATTAATAACAAAAAAACTTAAAAAGCTTTCATTAAAAAAAACTATAAAAAAATAACCTATAAAAGCTAAATATTTATAATTTAATAAATAACTTAAAAATATTACTAAAAAAGCCTTTATTAAGATATTTATATTATAATTACTAGTTGCTTTAATTACTAAAAATTTATAAATAGCAAAAAAACTAAAAAATATTGTTTTAATTACTTTTTAAATTTTTTAGTTTTTTAAGTTATAAATATGCAAACTATGCTATTAAGCAATAAATTTAAAGCTATTATAAAAGCAAAATACAAAATAATAACTTATTTAAAAGCTAAACTTTTAAAACATATAAATTTTCTAAAAATACTTAAATTTATTAAAAAAAAAATCATATTTTAGCATAAAATCTCTATAAAAATTAAGTATAATAATAACTTTAAATTTAAAAAAAAAATAAAAAACGCAGTAAATACTTTAAGCTATAAAATAAACTATAGTTTAGCTTATTATCTTTAAGCCTAAAGCTTTATTAAAAAAAGCTATAAGCTAATAAAAAAAAGCTTTATATAAGTAATAAATAAAACTAAAAAAAATTAGCTAAAATATTTAAACTTAATAATATAAACAAATTATACTTTTATATACTATTATAGCTATAGCTTATATAAGCTAATATATAAAAAAATGCTAATTTTACTAGTAAAAAATATAATACTAACATAAAAAATAATTAAATAGCAAAATATTGCCTTTTATAAAAATTTTATTAAAACTAAAGTTAAGCAGCTAAAATGCTATAATTAAAATGTTATAAAGGTTAAAGCAATTATAACTAAAAAAAAAAAATTAGCTATAAAAGCTAAATCTTAAAAAAACGCTTATAAAATTAAGCAACTACTTAAAAAAAGCTTTTTTGTTTTTTTTTATAATACTATGCTTTTAATAAATAAATCTAATAATAAAAAGCTACTATATAAATAAATTAGCCTTTATAAAGTTAAAAAAAATATTAATTATAAATAATATTAATTAATAAAACTAACTAGCAAAAAATTAAAAAAGTTGTTTTTTTTCAAAAAATTAAAGCAATTTATATAAAATAACTAAAAGTATTAAAAACTAAAAAATCTTAACTTTAATATATAAACTACTAGTATTGCAGCTATTCATTAAAAATTAAACTAAAACAATAAAGCTTTTAATAATTAAAGCTATAATAATTAAACTATAAAAAATAAAAAAAATATAACAAGTTATAAAAGCTTTTTAAATTTATAAAAGCTGCAGTATAACTTTTAGCGCTTTAAATATTTTAAGTACTAAAAAATATAATAGCTTACTTTATTTTTTTAGCTATTATACTATAAAGCGCTTTAAAAAATAATAACTAACAAAAGCTAAAGCAATAAATTTTTTTTTTTTTATTTTTTGTTTTTTTACTAATTGTTTTATTTTTTATTTTTACTAATTATATAAGTTTATATAATTAAGTTATAATGCATAAAACTATTTTTTTTTGCTTAAAATTAAGTATGTTTTTTATAGCTTTTTTTTTATTAGTTTTATATTTGTTAGTTTTATAACAGCTAGTTTATTAGCATTTTTTTTATTATTATGTTAAAAATATAAGTTTTTATTTTATTTTAACGTTTTTTAAATAGCTAAACAATTTAGTTTTAATATAAATTATTATTGCTTTTTTTTAAAAATATATAAAAACAAAAAAAACAAAAGTAAAAACTGCTTATTAGTTTTAACTACTTAAGTTTATTTTATTGCACTAATGCTTATACATAAGTTTTTTTACTTTTAATTGCTTTATTACTTTTATTTAAAACTAAATAGCTTTTTTTGCTTTTAGTTTAAACTATTTAATACTTAATAAAAACTTTAAAACTACTAAAAAGCAAAAAACATTATTATTACACTTTAAAAAGTTATTAATTTATATTTTATACGTTTAAACTATTAGTAATAATTTAAAACTACTATTAAGCAATAATAAACATTTAATAAAACAGTAAACATTTAAGCAAAGTTTAAAGCAAGCTTAATAAAAATAAAACTTTACTACAAAAAATTAAGCAAAATTATTTAATTATATAAAGCTAAAAAAATAAAAACTAAAAAAAAAACAAAAAAAAATTTAACGATTTAGTATTAATAATTTTTATTTTATATATTTTTAATTTTTTTGTTGCAAAAGTTTTATATATTTGCTTTTATAAATGTTGCAACTTAACTTTTTATATAATAACTATTCTTTTTTTATTTATTATATTTAAAAAAAAATTTATAAGCTATATAATAAAAAAAAATAATCGCAAATTATATTAAAAAAAACATTGCTATATAAGCAAATCGTTTAATTCCTTTATTTTATTTTACTTTATATAACTTATTTAATTTATTTTTTTAGCTATTTTTTTAAACATTTAAGCATTATATTAATTTTTTAAGCAATACTAAATTATTGCTTACTAATATTACTTTTAATAAACTAAGCAACAAAATTAGCTTAAAAAAAACGTTTTAACTTGTGTTTTAATTTAGTTTTTTTTTTAATTAAGCAAACAAAAGTATTTTTAGTTAAAATTATTTATTTTTTAAAGTTTTTAAACATAAGATTTTTTTTAACTGCTATAATTACTATATTAGCTTTAAAATATTTAGCTATATTACTTTTAAACTTATAAAATAAACAGTTTTATAACTAAATAATAAACGTGCAGTTAATATATATACTAAACTTTTATTTTAAAATAGTATAGCAAAAAAAAAAAAAATAAAGCTTTATATATTTTTTGCTTTTAGCTATTATTAATAACTATTTATAATGCTTACAAAATATAATATTTTATATTTTAAATAGCTATATAAACATAGCTATAAATTAACAAAAGTTATAAAAGATTTAATATATATATTTGCTTTAAAAACTACTTTTAGTTGTTTTTATATATAATAAGCAAAATTTTAAATGCTTTTGTTTTTTTATTTAGCTAAAGCTAGCTTAAATATATTAATTTATATAGCATATATAAAAAAAATTATAACTAACTTTTTATTAAATATATTTACTGCTAACATTACTACTAAGAATTTTAATTTATAAATAGCTTAATGTTTAATTATATAAAACAAAAAAAGTTAACTAAATAAAAAAAACAAAATTTAAAAAAAAAAAAGCATATATATTTTGCTATTTATTAATAAACTTAACTTTTTAAATATTATAAGTATAACTATTTATTAGCTAAGTAGTATTAATTTTTTAAATATTAATTAATTGCTATAATGTTTTTTAATTGTTTAAAACTTTATTAATAATGCAAAAATTATTTTTTAAGTGCTTAATTAAGCAAGCATTAATTATACTACTTAAAAACAAAAACTTTATAATAAAAACGTAATTTAAGTAATTTAAAAACTTAAGCACTAAAAAAAAAAATTGCAAAAAAAATCTAAGCTTTAAAACTACTTAAAAAAAAACAAATTAAAAAAAAAAACAAGCTTTTTTTTTATACTTACTAAAGCTTAAATTATTTACTTTACTATTAATAACAATAAATATTTAAAAAAAATAAATTATAAATATATTAAAAAAAAGTTAAAAAATAACTATTTAATTAATTAAAACTACTTTATTTGCTTATTTTTTAATTAATACTAGCATAAACATATAAAAAATAATTGTTATAAAAACATTTAGCAATTAATAATTTATTTTAGCAATAAAATAATTAATTAATAAATTAAAAATAATATAATAAGTTTATAAAAAAAAAATATACTAATTTAAAAATATATATTTTAGTTTTTTTTTTATTATATTTGCTTTATTAAACTTTTTATTTATACTTAATTTTACTATTTTACTTACTTAATAAGTTTTAATTTTTTATATTTAGCATAAATGTTTTTAACATTTATATTTAAAAAATCTTGCAATTATTAAAAAATAATAACTTAAATTAGCAATTAAAAATATTAAACTGCATAAAGCAAATAATACTAATATTAATACTTGCATTTTATATTTTTTATACTATTTACTTTTATACTTTTAACTTATATTAAAATTTTTAACTTGCTTACATTTTTTACTAAATTATAAAATATAGCAAAAATATATATATGCTTAAATATTATTAAAAATTACTTTTATTATATATATATGCTTTTAATTATTATATTTTTTATTTTTAAAGAAATTATTAGTATTGCAAATTAACTAAAAATAAAAGTATTTTTTTTTAAAAGTTTTGCAAAGCTAACATTTAATACTAAAGCGTACAAGCAATTAGTATAAAAAATAACAAACTTTAAAAAAAAAACAAAAAAAAAAAAAAATAAACATATATATATAAACTTAACTACTAATTATAAAAAGCTTTTTTTTAAAAACTAATAGCTTTTTAAAAATAGCTTTAAAAAAAAGCTAATAATTATTAAAAATTTAAAATACAAAAAATATTTAGCTTATTAGCTTTTTCTATAAATTAAAAAACTAAATATAAAAAATATTTAGCTAAAAAATATATTGCTTTTTTTAGTTAATGTTTTTTTAAAGTCCGTTTTAAAGTTTTATTTTATATAAAAAAAAGTAACTTTTATAAAAAGTTTGTTTTTTAAAAACCTAAAAAAAAAAAAAAAAGTAGTACTAAAAAAGCATTTTAGCTATACGTTTTTTAAAAATAATAAAACTTACTAAAACTTATTTTTAAACTTAGTTTAATAAATATAAAAAAAAGCAATATATTTAATACATAAAAAATATTATAATAAAAAAGCATTAAAATATTAGTAATTTGTATTATATGTAATCTTAATAAAAATTTTTTATATTTTTAACTTATTGCTTAATAAAAAAGCGCTTAATTTTTAAAAAAAAGCTTTTATAGCATATTTTACTACATAAAACTACTTAGTAAACGTAAATAAAACGTTACTTTATATGCTTAAACTAAAAACTAAATATTTAAAAGCATTTTTATAAACTGCAAATTAAATATTAAAATTTATAGCTATAAAAAATCTTATAATATTAATATAATACTTATTTAAAATCAAAAAACATTATAAAAATAACAATTTTTGCTTTAATAAGTTTAACGTTATATTTATAAAAAATCTAATAGTTTTAGCAATAAAGCTAAAACTATATAAAAAATAAAAACTTACAATATAAAAACTAAATATTTAACAATTATTATTTATAAAATCCCTAAAAAAACCGCTATTAAAAAAAGCTTTAAATAATTATTAAAAAAATAATAATATAAAATATTTTAATAAACTAAAGCTTTATAATAAATAAAAGCCGGTTTATTATTTTTTATTAAGTAAAGTTTTAAAAATAATACATAAAAATAATAAAAAGTAATAGCTAAAAACTTTTTTTTTAAAACAATAAATAGCTGCTAAAAAAACTTACTAATATAAATAAAAGTATTTAAATCATTAAAAAAGGCTTACTATTTATAGCTGCTATAAAAACCTTTATAAAGTAAACACTACAAAATAAAAAATTAAAGCTATTTATATTATAAATATTTTTATAAAGCTAAACGCTAAAAAATAACTAAATAAGCGCAAAATAAAAGCTTTACTAAACATATTGCTTTAGCTATATATAAATAAAAAAACTAAAGCTTTAAAAATAAGTATTAAACTTAAATATAGCTAGTTTATAAAAAATCTTTTTATAAACTAGCAAAACATAAAATAAGCTATAATAATTGCTATAACCTTTTAAATAAAATATTTTATAATAAAATATTGCTTAAATAATTACTAAATTACTATTTTTATTAATACTGTTTTAAAAGTAGCATATATTTTAAACTTTAAATATACTATTAATAAAAATAATAAACAAGTTTTCTAAAGATTACAAAAATATTAAACAATAAAGCATTTTAATATAAAAGTTATATTAAGCTATTTTATACTTTTTTGCTTTTACTAGTGCAATAATTATATATATAAGTTTATTAAAGCTTTATATTTATACTACATGTTTTATAACTTAACAAGCTAATATTTAAAAAAAAGTATTAATAATTAAAAAAGTTATAAATAGCTTATTTAATTTTTAAAAGCAAACTTTAAAAAGTATTTTAGCTTTAAATTATAAAAAGATTTACGTTTATTGTTTTTAATAAGCACTAAGCTTTATTATCTCTTAAAAAAACTAAAAGCAACTTTTTTTAAATTTAATAAGTTAGCTTTTTTACTATTAAGCGTTAAAAATATACAAAGTAAAAAAAAAACGCTAAAAAAAAAACTAAAAGTTAATTGTTCTGTTTTTTTAATGCTTTTTACTTTAAAGCGCAAAAAGAATTTCTAGCAAAAAAAACTAACAATTATACTAAAAAAGTTACATTATAAGCAATATAAAAACGTTTTAATAATACGAAGTTATTTTGCTATAAAAACTCTTACAAATATTTTTTTTTTTAAGTATAATAAGCTAAGTATAAAACTTAGCTAAGCTTAATAGTTTAAAAAAAAAAAAGTATAAACTTTTTATAAGCACTTTTATAAAAAAAACGCTAAGCACTTTTAAAAGCTTTTACTTATATATTTAAATACGTAAAAAAGCTAAAACTAGTTTTAATAAAGCTATAATACTTTTATAAACGCTAAAGCTTAAGCTACTTTTAAACATAGCAAAAAAAATAAAAAAGAACTTATAAAACTAAATAAGCAAAAAAAAATAATATTAACCTTGTTCAAAAAACGCTAATAAAAATAAAAAACTATATAATTATAAGTATTAAAATAAACTAAAAGCAGCCATATTTTAATAAAAAAAAATTAAAATAAAATAAAATAGCTAAATAAGCTAATTAGCTAATTAAAATAAATTTAAGCTAAATTATATAATAGAAATAAAAATATAAATATTACGCTAGATTTTAAAGTATAAACTTAATAACAATGCATAATAAAATAAAAATTAGCTATAGTTGCTTTATTTTATATTATTAAATAGCCTTTTAATTAATTGTTTAATTTCCTAATTTATACATAGCTTAATTGCTTAAATGCATAAATTATAACTTATTTCTTTGCAATTAAAGTAGTATAGTAAATTTTGCGCAATTACACTGCTTTATTTCACTATATAAAAAACTAATAACTTAAATTTATATTAAAGTTATTAAATTAATTAATTAAATAGCTAAGTTATTTTTAAAGCTATAACTAAAAAAACTAAAACTTTTATATAAATAAAAAATGCTTTGTTTGCTAAAAAAAAAGCTGCTAATTAATACGCTATACCTTTTAAAAAAAAGCTTATGCAAAAAATATATTTTTTAATTCGTATAAAATAATTTATAACTAAAAACTTACTTTAAAAGAATTTTTTTTATATATAATAAAATGCAAAAAATATCTAAAGTTAAACAATAGTACTAAAAATATTAATAAAGAATTTAATAATTAAACTACTTAATATTTAATAAATAATACATTTTTTTATTATATAATAAAAAAAAATATCTAAAACTATAAAATAATAGTGCTATATAATTAGTTTATATTAAGCAATTATTATTATACGAACTACTAAAGTAAACTTTAAAATACTAGCGCTTTTAATTATTTAATAGTAAAAAAAGCTTAATTAAAAGCATACTTTTAAATATATTTTTATATAAAAATTAATTAAACTTTAAGTAATACTTATATTTGTTTTAGTAAAAGTAATACTATAAGTACTATAAGCACTATATAAATAAAAAACGCTTTTAGTATAACTATATACTATATTTTAAATATTTTTATTTCTTTTTTATTTTTATTAAAAAACGCTAACTGCTTAAAAGCATACTTTAATAATACAAAAAACGTTATTATATAATAAAACAAAAAAACTATTCTTATTATATAAAAATAAAAACATTTGTTTTTTAATATTAGCTTATATAAAGCAAGTTTATATTTTATAAAAATAAAACTTTAAAAGCTTTATAAACGCTTTAAACACTTTTATATAAAAAAACTATATAATATGCTTAGTTATATAAACTATAATATTAATTATTTTGCTTTAAAAAAAATCTAAAAGTTTTATTATTATTGCTAGTTATATAACTAAGCACTTTATTATTTTAAGTTTATAATTAAAAATAATTGCAACTTTAATTATAAAGTTATAATTAATGTTATATAAATAAATAATAAGCAGGTTTTATATATAATTAATGCAGCTATATTATTTTAAGCAGCTATATTTTTAAAATTTATATTTATATAAAACGCTTAAAAAGCTTTATATAAGTGCTAAATTAACATATATTAAAGACTTTTAAACTATATTATATATAACTTTAATATAAACTTTTTGTTTAAAAAATTTTAAAACTAAGCTAAAATTATAAATATAAAGTATTAAAAAATACTTATTAAAGCTTACTAAGCTATTAACAAAATAAAAAAAGCATATAAACTTTTTTATTATATATATAACATATTAAAAGCTAAACTAGGTTATTATATAAAAAATAAGTTAATTTTATAAATAGCAGTTAAAGCTTTAAATAATATTATAAAGCTTAATAGCTTAGTTTTAATGCTTTTTATATTTAAAGCATATTTAAAGGTTAATTAAAACTTTTTTTTTTTGCTAAATATTATACGAAAAGCTAAAGCAGTTAAAAAAGCTATAAAAATGCTTTATAAAAAACAAGCAAAAATTAAAATTAGCTATATAATTTATAAACGCAATAAACTAGCTTTATATAAAGTATTATTTTTATTTTTACGCAGTAAAGTCTTTATATAGCATAAAAAACAAAGCTAAAAAAAACTGTATAAAATATAATTAATTAAAAAACTTAACATAATTATTAACTTTATAAATAGCTTAATTTGCTTTAAATAAACATAAGTTAAGCTATATTATTGTATAATTAAACATATTTTAGTAAATAATAAAGAAAAAAACATAACTGCTATAAAACTAGCTATAAAACTAGCTATACAAAAAAAACGCAGAAAACTTAAAAAAGCTAAAAACTTTTTTATAACATTTATATAAAATATTAATAACTTATTCTTAATTCTAAAAAAAAAACAAAACTATGCTTTAGCAGTAAAGTTATATAAAAACAGCATTATTAGCACTTTTAACGCTTTATTTAAAAAATTAAATGCTATAAAAATTAATAACTTTATTATATAAAGTGTTTTTTAGTTTGTAAAATATAATTTAAACAAATATAATAACACTTAAATTTTTAAGTTTTGCTTTATATAAAAAATTAAAAAAAAATAACTAAGCTATACAAAAAGTTTAAATTAATTATATAAAGCTATAATAATACAAAAAAAAAAACTATATTAACTTAATTACTAATAATTTAGCAAATAAGCTAATAGCTATTATTAGCTTTAGGCCTTTTGCTAATTTAAAACTTTAATGCTTTAAGCAAGCTTTAAAATATTACGCAAGCATATATATAATTAAAAAACAAGCTTGCATAAAAGATCTTTATATAATTACTTTTTAAACTTGTTTTAAAATATCCTAAAAAAACAATTATATAAATTATATAACTATTATACAACTTAGCTAAATTAAAGCTATATTAATTTAAAACTTATTACTAATATTACTATAAAAAACTTAATATAGTAGTTTTTATATATAACTTATGTTTGCTATTTATATTAAAACCTTTATATAAATTTAATATTATAGGTTTATAAATAAACAATATGTTTAGCTTTGTTATACTTAAATTTTTAGCAAAAAAAAAACATAAATTATATAGAGCAAAGTTTTATATAAAGCTAAAAAAAACTTTATAACAAAATTATTTTATTAAATTTAATAGTAGTTAAGTTATTTTTTTGTACGAAAAAAATATAACACTTATGTAAAAAGGCTAAATAAACTAACTAGCTTTAATTAACTTCTGTACAAAAAATGCTATATAGTAATATATTTTTTAATGTATATATAGCGTTTATATAAGCAGCATTTACTAACTAAAAGCTATATATAACCTTATAGCTATTACTTAAATAACTAACTTAGCACTAATAAATATTAAAAATCTAAACTATAAAATCAAATAGCAAATAAATAATTATAACTATAAATTAACGTTTATACTTTTAAACTTAAGCTATATAAAACTTTATTTTAGGTGCCTTAAACTAAAAACATAAAACAGCGGGCTACGCTTGCTGCAAGCTATAATTTACCTTTTTTAAGGGCTTATGCAGATATATTTGTAGGTTTAAGGCCTACGTTTTATATATTTTAGTTTAAGGCACCTTTGTTAATTTTTGAGCTAAGGTTTACTTTGTATACATATATATACTACTTATACTTATAGACTATTTATTAATAAACTTTAAAAATAACAATTATAACATTGCTTAAGGCTTTTTATAGTAATATTTATACTTAGTGCTAACTTTATAATTAAGATACTTTATTATGTTGTGGTGTTTTAAGCTTAAATGGTTAAAAGTTAAGCTTTATTTGTTAATTTATTAATTAGTGTTATTTTTTTACTTTACTATAAAACTGCAGACTTTTAACGATTTTAGCTTTAGCTTAATTAATAATTATTTTTTAGAAAAACTAACAGCTTTAAAACTTTTAAAATTTATTAAAAAGCTTAGTAAACTAAATAAACTAACTAGTAATGCAATATTAAAGCATTTATTTAATAACTATATTTAGTATTTTATGTAGCATATTTTACTGCAATTAAAACATAACTAACAATATATATTAAAATATAACTTTATATAAGCTATTACTAATGCTATTTTGAATTATTGTTAATTTAACGAATTATGTAAGCTTAAGCTTAAAGCTAAGCAAGTTAAGTTAATTTAGCGTATAATATTTTGTTATAGTAATATTATACTAGTAGCTTAAACTAATTATAAAAAAAGCATTATATTGCAAACTGTTTTAGTTATTATATAAAGCATAATAACTTTGCAGTTATGTTTATTAAAACAATTAAAACACAATTAATTTAATTTAATTGTTTAAATTTTTAATACTAAAGTAAAGTAGAGTGACTAAATGAGCTAACTAGCTAGTTAGAGTAAGTTTGGGCTAAGTTATATGGTAAAAATAAAAGTATAAGTATTGCGCTAGATTTTAAAGTATAAACTTAAGGATTATGTACAACAAAATGAAAATTAGCTATGGTTGCTTTATTTATATTATTAAATAGCTTTTTAATTAATCGTTTAATTTTTTAATTTATATATAGCTTAATTGCTTGAATGCATAAGTTATAACTTATCTTTTTGCAATTAAAGTAGTATAGTAAATCTTGCGCAATTATACTGCTTTATTTTATTAGTATTCTTAGTAAAGCCGATTTTTTATTTACTATAAATAATACTACAAAACTAACAAATAAGCAATTTATTATTGCTAACTTATATGTTTAATTTATTTATTTATTAATTGCTATAATTTTTATAAGCAGAACACAATATATTATATTTAGCTATTTTAGCTAGTAATAAGTAAAGCTTGCTTAGCGCAAGCAGTTTAATTATAATTAGCAATAAACGTTTAAGCTAGCAGCTTTTAATTATTAAAACTTAAAACAAACGTATAAAAATGTTAAACTGTTTTTTTTAGTTTAGTTTATAAAGCGCTTTTATTTTTTTTAGCAAAACAACAATTAAGTGTTAAAATGCTAACATAATTTTTAAAATAGCGCAGCTAAAAAACTATTTGTTAAAAATCCTTAAAAAGCTAAAAAAAAGAAATTTTTGCTAAAAAGCTAGTGCTTTATAAAAAAAAAGGCACAATTGCCTTTATATAAGCAAAAAAAAACAAAAAACAGGCCTAAAAAAAAGTAAAAGTTGCTAAAACCTTTAAAAGCTATAATGCAAGCAAATCTAACGTTTATTTACATTAAATAAATTTAAGTTTACATGTTAATATATAAAGCTATTAATAATTAAAAATATACTTTATTTTTTAAGCTAATATAATTTTTTATTAAGAAATAAAAAGCAAGGTTTTTTAAGTGTAAGCTAGTTATTGCTTAAAAACTTTACATAAAACGTAGCTATTGCTTTTTTATAATACTTATTATTAAATAAAAAGGCTTTAAAAAAAAAAAAAAAGCATGCTACCTTTATAAATAAAAAGCTATAAAAAAATAAAGCCTGCTTAATAAAACTTGCATAAAGCAAAGTAAGCTAAACTAAAAAACAAAAAAACTAAACGCTATAAAGCATATAAAAAGATAAAAGCATATAAAAAACAAAAATATAAAAGCATTTAGAGGAAAACTTAAAAAGCTATAAAAAATAAGCTAGCAGTTTTTATAAACGCAAATAAAAAAAATTATTAAGTTTTTTAAAAAAAAAGTTTAAAAAAATAGCACAAAAAAACCTAAATACTTAAAATATTTAAAAATTTTTAGCATTTTATACTTTCTTTTTTTTTAAACTTATACTTTTATTTAGCTTACTTTTATTATTTTTTGCAGCTTACTTTTTTTGTTACTTTTATATAAACTTTACTTTAATTTATTATATAGCTTAAAAGTTTAAAAACTATAGCTTAGTTAAATAATCTAGCTATAAAAAATTATTAGATCTTTTTATTTTAATATATAAAAAACATTAAAACTACTTATAAACAAAAAAAATAAAAATAACTAGCTTATTGTTTTTAAAAAATATTAAAGCAACTTTATTTAGTTTAAGCTATTTTAATAATAAGCATAATGCTAAAATTAAGCTATTATTTATGCTTTTTAACTTAAAGTTAAACTAACATTTACTGTTTAATAAGTTAAAAGTAAACAAATAGCTAAACGATTTAAATGCTTTTTTTTATGCAAAGCGTTTTAAAAATATTAATAAAATTAAATAAGTTCTTGTTTATTGCAATACTTCTTAAACAAAAAAAATAGTAAAAATAATACTAAAAAATTGTTTATTATAAATTAAAGCTTATAAACTGCTTAAGCAAAAGTTTAAGCTTTAAGATTTTAAGTAAAATAAGTTTATTATTACTATATTGCAGGATTTTAAAGCTTGCTTAAAAGCTATACATTTTACCGATTTTAAAACTTATTTTTTTTAGCATTAAGTATATGTTAAAAATATTAAAGCCTAAAAAAATTACTACTTTAATTTTTAACTTACTTAAAGTTTGCTTAAAGAACTAAATAAAAATATTATTAATAAAATAATAAAGTTCTTTAAAAAGTTATATAATAACTTAAACGAAATGTTTTATAAGAACTTTTATAAAACATTAAATAACTAAATTAATAAAGAGTTTAAGCTAAATTTTTACTTTAAAAAAACAAAAAAAGCACGCAAAGCATAAAAAAAAGTTAATTATTTATATAATTATAATTTTAATAAGCTTTTATATACTGCTATTAATGCTACTAAGCTAGCTGTTAATATAACTATACTAGCTGCTAAAACGGTTATTATTAAAAAACAATAAATAAAATTAACTTAATACTTTGCTTATAATTAAAACATAGATAATATTACTAAGCAAATATAATAGTTAAAATTAAAGCAAAAAAATGTAGCAATTATAAAAAAAAAACTAAAAGAAATGCTAAAAGAACTATAAAATCAGTATATTTAGCTAATTAATTAAGAATTATAAACATTATAGTATTACAAAATTAATATAAACTTATTAAAGAAGTAAATGTTTAGCATTAATGCTATAATTTTTAAATATTTATAAAGAAGTAAATATAACTTTAAAAAACAAAAACAAAGCAAATAATTGTTTAATTTTTTATAATAAGTAAAGTTAAATAATCTTTATTTAGTAAAAAGAACTATTTGTTAAAAATGTAGCATAAACAATTACTACGTTTATAAGTGCAGCTTTGCTTACAAATTAAAAAAAAAAAACATTATATACTAAAACTTTAAATAATGCTTAAAAAAGCTAGGATTTTTTGCAAGCCTTAAATGTATAAAAGTTCTTTTTAAAGTTATAAAAATTAGCAAAAATAAAAAAAGAATTTTTAATGCTACAATAAAATAAATATATAACTTTGTTTTAAGCAATAATAAACTGCTTAAGTAAAAAGCTTATTATTAACTGCAGAAAAAAAACTTTATTTTAAATAATAAAGATCTAAATGCTAAAATAAAAAGCAAACAAAAGAGTTAAAAAAAAAAAAGACTTTACTAGCTAAATAACAAGCAGCTAAACTAATTTTTAAATAAAAAAACTAATAATTAAATTAGTACGCTTTATAAAATAAAACTAGCAAAGGCTTGCAATGTTAAAAAAAATAACTTAATAAATAGCAAGCTAAATAATAGCTTTATTGCAACTAATTAAAACTTTACATAAAGCATTTTTTATAATATAAATAGTACTAAAGTTTTATAAAGCTATATATTAAGCAAAAAAATTAGCATAAATATGTTTTAAGCTAATTATTATAAGCTTTTAACTAAAAAAGCTACCTTTTACTAAACAAAAAGTAAAAAAAAACCTAAAAAACAAAAAAAGAAGCCTTTTATAAATTAAACAATTAAAAAGATTTATTTAAATAACAATAAGTCTTTTATTTAGCTTAATACTAAAAATACATAAATAAACAATAATTTTTACAAGCAAAATACTTTACTAAAACTAAAAAGTTTTAATTATTAAAAGCTTTAAAAAATCTAAAAAGCAAAACTTATAAAAAAAAGCTTAAAATTTAAAAAAATATAAGCTAAAAAGTCCAAGAACTTTTTAAACAAAAAAACGGATGTTATTTTTAAGAACTTTATACTAGGAGTTTTAAAGTACTTTAGTGTTTTTATTTAAACAATTGCTTAAATAAAAGCTAAGTTATATTTTAAAGCAGCAAAAGTACTTAAACTAATACTAAAAATAATATTATTACTTTTAAATAACTTTAGCAAAAGTTTAAGTTAGCAAATTAAATTAAACATACTACAACTTATTTTAAAAAAAAAAGCAATAAATCAAGATATAAAGCTTAACTAAAAACTTTATTGCAAGAAATCTTAACTTAAATAAACATAAAAAATACTTTTCTTTATAAAAGCATAAACTTTTTAGAAAATAACATAAAATTTTAATAGCTAGCAGTTAAAAAAGTACAAAAAAATTTTTAGCTAATGTTATAATTAGCTAATTAGCTTAATAAATATAAATTGCTAAGTAGCACTTGCAAAACTAGCTTTTTATTAAACTATTTAGTAGTACAAATAAATAAAAAAATAAAATATAACGGTTTTATTATGTATACTTATATGCTTTAATTTAGCTTTATAGCTGCTTTTTTAAATAAGTAATGCTATAAAATAATAAAGATTTTTTGCAATTAAAACTAATAAAATAATTAAGTAATGTTATTTTTTGCTTATATTGCTTTAGATTTTTAAACGTTAAAAAATAAGCTAAAGTTTAATAAAATGCTTTTTAAGATTTTAAACTAATATAATACTATATATTTATTATTTAAAAATAACCTAGAAAAACAAAAATTACTAATTGTTATACTTATGCTACTTTTAAAAAAAGTAATATTTTTAACTAAACTTTAGCTTTATGCTAATTTTATGCTAGTAGTGCTAAAAGAAAAAAAAAAGCTTAAAAAGCTAATGTAGCTAGCATTAATAGTTTTAAAAAGCGTTAATTAAACTTTTAACCTTTTTAAAATAAAGATTTATAAAAAGTATAATAATTATATTAGCAGTAATAGCTCAAACTTATTTAAAAAAACATTAAAGTATAAATTTTATAATAAAGAAAACTTAAGCCTAACAAATTATTTTAACTAAAAATACTTAAGCTTTTTAAATTTATGTTTTATGTTAGCTTTATTGCTAAGATTACAAAATATTTTAGCTATATTTTTAGGTATTATAAAGCTAAAAGAATATATATAGCTTTGCTTAAAGCTTACTGTAAAAATAAAAAACAAAATTTACGGAAAGAATATTATTAAAATTATTAATTTTAAAGCGTAGTTTAACATTATTATAGACTTATTTATTAATAAAAACAGCTTTACTACTAAAAATATAAATATAACTTAAAAAGAATTTAACTAAACTAACAATTTAATTAAATGTATAAAATGCTTAAAAACTACTATTTAAATAAATAAGAGGTTATTACCTTTTTTGCTATATATAGTTAGCAAAAAACAGGCTATTTACTTTTTATTGCTAAAAATAAACTTTATTATAAAGTTTTAAATAAGTTTATATTTTTAAGGCTTTTATATAATAGCTAGTATAATATTTAAAACAAGCTAAATTATTATACTAGTAATAAACTATATTAAAGAACTAAGTTTAAAAGCTTAAAAACATTAATAACTAAAAAACTAATATATATTTGCTAAACTACTAGTTTAGCAAATAAGCTATAAAAGGCATAAAAATACCGGACTTTAAATAAGGAATCTAACGATTAGCAAAAAAAAGCAAAAGAAAAATTAAAAAGATATAGTTTAAAAAAATATGCAAATGCAAACTTTTAAAAAAATTAAAACCTATATAATAATATAACGTTAGTAGCTTTTTTAATTTCTTTTATATAAAATATTAAACTTTTTGAAAATCTAAGGATATAAAACAATAAAAAGGTCTGTACTATTTTTAATAATAATTAACTACTTAAAATACTTTTAGTTATAATAAAAAAAACACTAAAGCAAAAAAATGCTAAAAGATTAACAATTATAAAAACTAAAAATCCTGCATATAAATTAAAAAGCAAATATAACTTAATTATAATTTTAACTTAAGTACTATTAATTTTTTAAGCTTTAAAAACTAACAAATTAATAAAAAGTAAAACAATAATTTTAAATATAATATATAAAACAAAAAATAAAAAGATTTATTTTAAAGATAACGTACTATTTAATAGCACTGTTTTACTTAGATTTTATAAGTAAAAAAAGCAAGCTTTAAAAAAAACAAGCTATTACTTAAAAAATCTTATGCTATTTTAACAAAATAGCATTTATTAAAACATATATTTACGTTTTAGCACTACTTTTAAAAGCACTTAACTAATTATTAAACAATTAGCTGTTTTTTTAAAAAAGCTTTATATAACTAACCTTACTTAACAAAAAGCAATATTATTAACTAAAATATAGTATTGCAAAAAAATAGCACTTTTTTAAAACTTTTTTAAAATAAAAAAAATATATAATAAAATTTTTCCTTTTTATAAAATTAAAACAGTTTTTTATAAAGCATAGCAAATTTGCAGCATTTTAATTCTTAAATTTTTAAAAAATATTACTATAAAGGTTTTAAAAACTTAACTTAAGCATAATGTTTTTAAAAAAGCTTATAGTTTATATTGCAACGCTTAGTTTTTAGTGCAAAAAAAAAGTAAAAAAGTTTAATTAATTAATTTAGCTACAAAAATAAACGTAATTACTATATATAATGCTAATTTTTTTTAAAGCTATAATAAGTTTTTTAAAAAGTTTGCAATATATAAAGTAATTTTTATAGTTAATTTATTTTTAAAATATAATTAAATACTACTTTTTATTTTTAGCTAAGCAATAATTGCTTTTTTTATACTAATAAGCTTTTTTTAAATAATTACTTTTTTATAAAAAGCAATAAATTTAGTAGCTTAATTTTTAAAAGTACTATTAAAAGTTTTATATAATATATTATTAATAAAGTGCAAACCTTTTTTTAATAACGTAGTAATTAAAGGACTTATTACTAAGTATAATAATTATAAAGTTGCTTTAAAAATTAAGCAGTTTATATTAAAGCATTTTAAAAATCTTAATGCTATACTGCTTAATTTTAAGCTAGCTAAAATTATAGCTAGCGTACTTAAAAGCAAATAAGTAAAACAAACAACTAAAATAATTAGCTATATATATAGCACTAATAGCAAAAGCTTAATAAAAACAAAAGTAATAAAAATTCTTAAATAAAAGACTTATAAAAACATTATAAAAGTATAGTTTTTTTTAAAAATAATAGTATATTACTAGATATAAATATAAAAGTATGTTATAATTGCAAAACTATTAATGGTTTTGTTACGGAAAAATAAGCTGTTTTGCTTTAAAAAACTGCAAAAAAAAGCTATAAAAAAGCTTTAAAAAGCTATTATAATAGCTTTTATTTTTATTACTTTTAATTACACAAAAAAACTTATTTAGCTAAAAATAAATGCTTTTAAAACTAGCTAAAGCGCTATTTTATGCTAAAAAGTTAATAAAGCTATTAAACTAGCAAAATATAAGTTTAAAACATAAAAAGGCCTTAAAAAAAAATATAATGCTATAAAGCTAAAAAAGCTTGCTATTATTAAAACTTTTTAAAAGTTGCAAAACTATTTTTATAAAATTACGTTTTATTTAAAAACTAATGCAAAAGTTTTTATAGCATAACTAAATAATAGATTTTTAGCATTATTAAATGCTTAATTAACAAAATAAATAACATATATAAAGACTTTTAATTTTATATTTTATTATATGCTAAAAAAAAAACATATAGCTACTAATAAGCTTTTTAAAAAACTTTTTAAGCTATTAAATAAGTTAAATAATTATTAAAAAAAAAATATAAAAGATTTTATTAATTTTTAACTATATATAATAGCTATTATTATTGCGTATAAAAAATTAAGCAATTAACTAGTTAAAAGCTTAGTATACTAAAAAATAAAACTTTTGCTATACTTAAAAAAAGATTAAAGCAAAAAAAGCAAGTAAATTGCTAAGTATTTTGTTTTTAAGCAAGTTTTAAAAAAACTTATAACAGAAAAAAAGCAGAATTACTTTAAAAAAGAAGCTTTTAAATTTTTTATTAATAAGTTCATTTTTTAAAGGAAAACAAAGTTTAAAAGAATGCTAAAAAGGGTTATTAATAACAAAAAGACTTAAAAAGCTTTTATTAAAAAAAACTATAAAAAAATAACCTATAAAAGCTAAATATTTATAACTTAACAAATAACTTAAAGATATTACTAAAAGGGCTTTTATTAAAATGTTTATGTTATAATTGCTAGTTATTTTAATTGCTAAAAATCTGCAAATAGCAAAAAAACTAAAAAATACTGTTTTAATTACTCTTTAGATTTTCTAGTTTTTTAAGTTATAAATATATAAACTATGCTATTAAATAATAAATTTAAAGCTATTATAAAAGCAAAATACAAAATAATAACTTATTTAAAAGCTAAACTTTTAAAACACATAGATTTTTTAAGAATACTTAAATTTATTAAAAAAAAAATCGTATTTTAGCACGAAGTTTTTATAAGAATTAAATATAATAATAGCTTTAAATTCAAAAAAGAAGTAAAAAATGCAATAAATACTTTAAGCTATAAAATAAACTATAGTTTAACTTATTATTTTTAAGCTTAAAGCTTTATTAAAAAAAGCTATAAGCTAATAAAAAAAAGCTTTATATAAGTAATAAATAAAACTAAAAAAAATTAGCTAAAATATTTAAACTTAGTAGTATAAGTAAATTATATTTTTGTGTGCTATTATAGCTGCAGCTTATATAAGCTAATATATAAAAAAATGCTAATTTTGCTAGTAAAAAATGTAATACTAACATAAAAAGTAATTAAATAACAAAATATTGCCTTTTATAAAAATTTTATTAAAGCTAAAGTTAAGCAATTAAAACGCTATAACTAAAATATTATAAAAGTTAAGGCAATTATAACTAAAAAAAGAAAATTAGCTATAAAAGCTAAATTTTAAAAAAACGCTTATAAAATTAAGCAACTACTTAAAAAAAGCTTTTTTGTTTTTTTTTATAATACTATGCTTTTAATAAATAAGTTTAATAATAAAAAGCTATTATATAAATAAATTAGCTTTTATAAAGTTAAAAAAAATATTAATTATAAGTAATATTAATTAGTAAAACTAACTAGCAAAAAATTAAAAAGGTTGTTTTTTTTTAAAAAATTAAAGCAATTTATATAAAATAACTAAAAGTACTAAAAACTAAAGAATTTTAACTTTAATATATGAACTATTAGTACTATAGCTATTTACTAAAAATTAAACTAAAACAATAAAGCTTTTAATAATTAAAGCTATAATAATTAAGCTATAAAGAATAAAAAAAATATAACAAGTTATAAAAGCTTTTTAAGTTTATAAAAGCTGCAGTATAACTTTTAGCGCTTTAAATATTTTAAGTGCTAAAAAATATAATAGCTTACTTTATTTTTTTAGCTACTATACTATAAAGCGCTTTAAAAAGTAATAACTAACAAAAGCTAAAGCAACAAATTTTTTTTTTTTTACTTTTTGTTTTTTTACTAATTGTTTTGTTTTTTATTTTTACTAATTATATAAGTTTATATAATTAAGTTATAATGCATAAAATTATTTTTTTTTGCTTAAAATTAAGCGCGTTTTTTATAGCTTTTTTTTTATTAGTTTTATATTTATTAGTTTTATAGCAGCTAGTTTATTAGCACTTTTTTTATTATTACGCTAAAAATATAAGTCTTTATTTTATTTTAACGTTTTTTAAATAGCTAAGCAGCTTAGTTTTAGTATAAATTATTATTGCTTTTTTTTAAAAATGCATAAAAACAAAAGAAATAAAAATAAAAACTGCTTATTAGTTTTAACTACTTAAGTTTATTTTACTGCATTAATGCTTATGCATAAGTTTTTTTACTTTTAATTGCTTTATTATTTTTATTTAAAACTAAACAGCTTTTTTTGCTTTTAGTTTAAACTATTTAATACTTAATAAAAACTTTAGAACTACTAAAAAGTAAAAAACACTATTATTACACTTTAAAAAGTTGCTAGTTTATATTTTATACGTTTAAACTATTAATAATAACCTAAAACTGCTATTAAGCAATAATAAATATTTAATAAAACAGTAAATACTTAAGCAAAGTTTAAAGTAAGCTTAGCAGAAATAAAACTTTGCTACAAAAAATTAAGCAAGATTATTT
The DNA here is from genome assembly GCA_022578965.1 of Xylaria sp. FL1777. Lineage (NCBI taxonomy): Eukaryota > Fungi > Ascomycota > Sordariomycetes > Xylariales > Xylariaceae > Xylaria > Xylaria sp. FL1777. The sequence goes on along the minus strand of MU400727.1, from coordinate 10,489 downwards.
AATTATATAAAGCTAAAAAAATAAAAACTAAAAAAAAAACAAAAGAAAATTTAATAATCTAGTATTAATAATTTTTATTTTGTATATTTTTGATTTTTTTGTTGCAAAAGTTTTATATATTTGCTTTTATAAATGTTATAACTTAACTTTTTATATAATAACTATTTTTTTCTTATTTATTACGCTTAAAAAAAAATTTATAAGCTATGCAATAAAAAAAAATAATTATAAATTATATTAAAAAGAACATTGCTATATAAGCAAATTGTTTAATTTTTTTATTTTATTTTATTTTATATAACTTATTTAATTTATTTTTTTAGCTATTTTTTTAAATACTTAAGCGTTATGCTAATTTTTTAAGTAATATTAAATTATTACTTATTAATATTATTTTTAATAAGCTAAACAACAAAATTAGCTTAAAAAAAACGTTTTAATTTGCGTTTTAATTTAGTTTTTTTTTTAGTTAAGTAAACAAAGGTATTTTTAGTTAGAACTATTTGTTTTTTAAAGTTTTTAAGCATAAAATCTTTTTTAACTACTGCAATTATTATATTAGCTTTAAAATATTTAGCTATGTTGCTTTTGGACTTATAAAATAAACAGTTTTATAACTAAATAATAAACGCGCAGTTAGTATATATATTAAACCTTTATTTTAAAATAGTGCAGCAAAAAAAAAAAAAATAAAGCTTTATATATTTTTTGCTTTTAGCTATTATTAGCAACTGTTTATAATGCTTATAAAGTATAGCATTTTATATTTTAAACAGCTATATAAACATAACTATAAGTTAGCAAAAGTTATAAAAGATCTAATATATATATTTGCTTTAAAAACTGCCTTTAGTTGTTTTTATATATAATAAGCAAGATTTTAAATGCTTTTGCTTTTTTACTTAATTAAAGCTAGCTTAAATATATTAATTTATATAGCATATATAAAAAAAATTATAACTAACTTTTTATTAAATATATTTGCTGCTAATATTATTACTAAAAATTTTAATTTATAAATAGCTTAGTGCTTAGTTATATAAAACAAAAAAAGTTAGCTAAATAAAAAAAACAAGATTTAAAAAAAAAAAAAGCATATATATTTTGCTATTTGTTAGTAAACTTAACTTTTTAAATATTATAAGTATAACTGTTTATTAGCTAAGCAATATTAATTTTTTAAATATTAGTTAATTATTATAATGCTTTTTAATTGTTTAAAACTTTATTAATAACGCAAGAATTATTTTTTAAGTGCTTAGTTAAGCAAGCATTAATTATATTACTTAAAAATAAAAACTTTATAATAAAGGCGTAATTTAAGTAATCTAAAGATTTAAGCACTAAGAAAAAAAATTGCAAAAAAAATTTAAGCTTTAAAACTACTTAAAAAAAAACAAATTAAAAAAAAAAACAAGCCTTTTTTTTATACTTACTAAAGCTTAAGTTATTTATTTTACTATTAGTAGTAATAAATATTTAAAAAAAGTAAATTATAAATATATTAAAAAAAAGTTAAAAAGTAATTATTTAGCTAATTAAAATTATTTTATTTGCTTATTTTTTAATTAATACTAGTATAAACATATAAAAAGTAATTATTATAAGAACATTTAGCAATTAATAATTTATTTTAGCAATAAAATAATTAATTAATAAATTAAAAATAATATAGTAAGTTTGTAAAAAAAAAGTGCACTAGTTTAAAAATACATATTTTAGCTTTTTTTTTATTATATTTGCTTTATTAAACTTTTTATTTATACTTAACTTTGCTATTTTATTTACTTAATAAGTTTTAATTTTTTATATTTAGTATAAATGCTTTTAGCATTTATATTTAAAAGATTTTATAATTATTAAAAAGTAATAATTTAAATTAGCAATTAAAAATATTAAACTATATAAAGCAAGCAGTACTAATATTAATACTTATATTTTATACCTTTTATACTATTTGCTTTTGTATTTTTAACTTATATTAAAATTTTTAATTTGCTTGCATTTTTTACTAAATTATAAAACATAACAAAAATATATATACGCTTAAATATTATTAAAAATTGCTTTTATTATATATATATGCTTTTAATTATTATATTTTTTATTTTTAAAGAAGTTATTAGTACTGCAGATTAACTAAAAATAGAAGCATTTCTTTTTAAAAGTTTTATAAAGCTAATATTTAATACTAAAGCGTACAAGTAATTAGTATAAAAAATAGCAGATTTTAAAAAAAAAGCAAAAGGGAGAAAAAATAAGCATATATATATAAACTTAACTGCTAATTATAAAAAGCTTTTTTTTAAAAACTAACAGCTTTTTAAAAACAGCTTTAAAAAAAAGCTAATAATTGTTAAAAATTTAAAGTACAAAAAATATTTAGCTTGCTAGCTTTTTTTATAGATTAAAGAACTAAATGCAAAAAATGTTTAGCTAAAAAACATACTGCTTTTTTTAGTTAATGTTTTTTTAAAGTTTGTTTTAAAGTTTTATTTTATATAAAAAGAAGTAATTTTTATAAAAAGTTTGTTTTTTAAAAACTTAGAAAAAAGAAAAAAAGTAGTACTAAAAAAGCATTTTAGCTATGCGTTCTTTAAAAATAGCAAAACTTACTAAAACTTATTTTTAAACTTAGTTTAACAAATATAAAAAAAAGCAATATACTTAATATATAAAAAATATTATAATAAAAAAGCGTTAAAATATTAATAGTTTATATTACATGTAATCTTAATAGAAGTTTTTTATATTTTTAATTTGTTGCTTAATAAAAAAGCGCTTAATTTTTAAAGAAAAGCTTTTATAGCATACTTTATTGCATAAAACCGCTTAGTAAACATAAATAAAACGCTATTTTATATATTTAAACTAAAAACTAAATATTTAAAAGCATTTTTATAAGCTATAAACTAAATATTAAGATTTATAGCTATAAAAAGTTTTATAATATTAATATAATACTTATTTAAAATTAAAAAACACTATAAAAATAATAATTTTTGCTTTAATAAGTTTAATGTTATATTTATAAAAAATCTAATAGTTTTAGCAATAAAGCTAAAATTATATAAGAAATAAAAACTTGCAATACAAAAACTAAATATTTAGCAATTATTGTTTATAAAATTTCTAAAAAAATTACTATTAAAAAAAGCTTTAAACAATTATTAAAAAAATAATAACATAAAACATTTTAATAAACTAAAGCTTTATAATAAACAAAAGCTAGCTTATTGTTTTTTACTAAGTAAAGTTTTAAAAATAATATATAAAAATAATAAAAAGCAGTAGTTAAAAACTTTCTTTTTAGAACAATAAACAACTGCTAAAAAAACTTACTAATATAAATAAAAATATTTAAATTACTAAAAAAAGCTTGCTATTTATAGCTGCTACAAAAACTTTTATGAAGTAAACACTACAAAATAAAAAATTAAAGCTATTTATATTACAAATATTTTTATAAAGCTAAACGCTAAAAAATAGCTAAATAAACGCAAAATAAAAGCTTTATTAAACGTATTACTTTAGCTATATATAAATAAAAAAGCTAAAGCTCTAAAAATAAGTATTAAACTTAAGTATAGTTAATTTATAAAAGATCTTTTTATAAACTAACAAAACATAAAATAAGCTGCAATAATTATTATAATTTTTTAAATAAAATATTTTATAATAAAATATTGCTTAAATAATTACTAGATTACTATTTTTATTAATACTGTTTTAAAAGTAGCATATATTTTAAACTTTAAATATGCTACTAATAAAAATAATAAATAAGTTTTTTAAAAATTACAAAAGTATTAAACAATAAAGCACTTTAATATAAAGGTTATATTAAGCTATTTTATATTTTTTTATTTTTGCTAACGTAATAACTACATATATAGGTTTATTAAAGCTTTATATTTATATTACGTGTTTTGTAACTTAATAAGCTAATATTTAAAAAGAAGTATTAATAATTAAAAAAATTATAAATAGCTTATTTAATTTTTAAAAGCAAACCTTAAAAAGTACTTTAGCTTTAAGTTATAAAAAGATTTACGTTTATTGCTTTTAATAAGCATTAAGCTTTATTATTTTTTAAAAAAACTAAAAGCAACTTTTTTTAGATCTAATAAGTTAGCTTTTTTACTATTAAGCGCTAAAAATATACAAAATAAAAAAAAAATGCTAAAAAAAAAACTAAAAATTAATTGTTTTGTTTTTTTAGTGCTTTTTACTTTAAAGCGCAAAAAAAGTTTTTAACAAAAAAAACTAACAATTATACTAAAAAAGTTATATTATAAGCAATATAAAAACGTTTTAGTAGTATAAAGTTATTTTGCTATAAAAACTTTTATAAATATTTTTTTTTTTAAGTATAATAAACTAAATATAAAATTTAGCTAAGCTTAATAGTTTAAAAAAAAAAAAGTATAAACTTTTTATAAGCATTTTTACAAAAAAAACGCTAGGTATTTTTAAAGGCTTTTGCTTATATATTTAAATATGTAAAAAAGCTAAAACTAGTTTTAATAAAGCTATAATGCTTTTATAAGCGCTAAAGCTTAAGCTACTTTTAAACGTAGCAAAAGAAATAAAAAAAAGCTTATAAAACTAAATAAGCAAAAAAAAATAATATTAACTCTGTTTAAAAAACGCTAATAAAAATAAAAAACTATATAATTATAAGTATTAAAATAAACTAAAAGTAGCTATATTTTAATAAAAAAAAATTAAAATAAAGTAAAGTAACTAAATAAGCTAACTAGCTAGTTAAAGTAAATTTAAGCTAAGTTATATAGTAAAAATAAAAGTATAAGTATTACGCTAGATTTTAAAGTATAAACTTAAAAATTACATACAATAAAATAAAAATTAGCTACGGTTGCTTTATTTATATTATTAAATAGCTTTTTAATTAATCGTTTAATTTTCTAATTTATATATAGCCTAATTGCTTAAATGCATAAATTATAACTTATCTTTTTGCAATTAAAGTAATATAGTAAATCTTGCACGATTACACTGCTTTATTTCAATACTTGTTTATTATTAATAATAAATAATATAACAAAGGTTAATTAATATTATATAAATAGTTATAAAAATATGTTTTTACTATTTAATAAAATAATGCTATATAAGCTAAGTTAGCTTTAAAATGCTTTATATATGTTATTTTTAAGCTTAAATAAGCTACTTAAAAACACTTTATTAATTTGCTTTATAACCTCTTGTTTAACTAAAAAATTGCATTTATAACTATTAATAAGCTTTATATAATTTATTAATAAAGAGATTTCTAGATTGCATACTTTAATATATATTATATAAAAGCATTAGTTTTATAAAATATATTATAGTTTAGCTATACTGCTATATTAAGCTTAAATGCTTAAAAGTTTATATTGCTTAAAGCTAGATTTTAATAGCAAAGTACCTATTTAAAGAAACTGCAATTTGTTTATGCTTTAGTTAATTAGCTTAATATATCTTTTATTGTTTATTTTATAAAAAAAAGTACTATTATAGGAAATTATTAGCAATTAAGTTTTTTAATTAGCAGAATATAACGCAGTATAGCATACTTAATTTTTAAAACTATTGTTTTTATAAATAGCAAAAAAAAGCTTATTACTGCGCGCTATTTTTTAATAATATAGCTTTAAAAATTAAGGTTTATTTTAATTAAAGTAAAGCGCTTTATTTAAAGATATAATGCAAATATATGTTTTAATAACTAATAGTAGTTATATAACAAGTTTATAAAGCTGGACTTTTTTTATTAAATTATGTTTGCTACTATAGCTTTTAAAATAAAAATAAATATTTATAACATAACGTGTGTTGTTTAGTTTAGCTTTATTACTTCTAGAGATTTTTTAAACTTGTTACAAAGGTTTAGCTAAGCTGTTTAAAATAATATAACACAAAAAACGGCATTTTTTTTTGCTTTTTATTAGTATTTTAATTTATTAAAAGCGCAAAAAGTTAAGCTTTTTAAACTAAAGCGTAAAAAAAGGCTACTAAAAAACAATTAAAATAATTTGCGCTTTATAATAAATATAAGTAATAATACGTTAAAAAGCTTAATGTTTAGCTATATATAGTTTATGCTATTAAACTATTAATTAATTATAATTAATAAGCTTAAAAATAAAAATGATTTAATAGTTAACTTTAAACTAAAATAGTTTAAGCTAGTTAAGCTTGCTAAATAAACTAAAGCTGAACTAAAGTTTAAAAATAAGCTATAAGCTATTTAGCTAAGCATATATAAGTTTATAAATGCAAAATGCTTTAAGAAGTATGCTTTATAGTTTTTATAGTAGCTAAATAATAAAGATTTTAAAAAGCAAAAAAATATATAATAAAAAGTGTGCTATAATTTATATTATTATAACTTTAGTTAATTATTAAGGTTGCTACTAAAAATACGCTAGTAGTTTATACTTTAAAAAAAAACTATTTTTTAGTTTTTATAGCAAAAGCTCTAAAAATTTTGCGTAAAACATTTTATAGATTTATATTAATACTTAAACTTTATTATTAATAATATAGCAAAATATTTTATGCTAAAAAAGGTTTAATAATATATTGCTGCTATATTTAATAAAGTAGTTAATATAAATACTATGTTTTTTTTAGTTTATAATACTATAAAAATATTTAAATAAAATAAATAAAAAAAATATAGCTACGTTTTATATGCTAAGCTTTTTATAATATATTAGCATGCTTTTAATAAGCATGCTAAGCATTTTGCAAATAAAGCATAAATTAAAAATGCTACTAAAAATATACTTTATTTAACTTTGAAATTAATATTAAAAATATAAACAAAGCAGCAGTTAAATATTTATTAAACGCTTAATATATAGTTAAGCTAGTTAATTTTATGTTTAGTAGTAGCTATAACTTTTATTTTGTTATTTTTAGTAAAACTAACTATAGTTGCATTACTTTTAAGTGCTTTTTTTATATATATAAATGTATTGCTAGCTATAAATTTACTAGTATAATTTAAACTATTAAAGTATAATAAAGAATTGCTAGCAAATAGTAGTTTTAAAAAGCTAAAAAAAAAGCAAAAAGGGTAAAACGTATATAATACTTTGCGTTAATTTATATTTAGCTATAGTTTTTTAGTTTTTTTTTTTTTTTTTTGCTTTTTTATAATTAGAAATATATAGCTGCTGTTTTTTATTACTTTTAACAAATAGCTTATTTTTATTAGTTAAACTTAGTATGTTTTGCTATATTAAAACTTTAGTTAATTAAACAACCTTAGTATTAAACTTATTAATTTTAGTATTAGCAAGTTATTGCTTTTTTTTTGTTAATAGATTTAACGCATTAAAAAGATTATATAACGTAGTATAGCTATTAATACGTTTTTTAGTATTATTATTAATATATATTTTGCAGGCATATTTAATAATATTTTAGTTAATAAAAAAAAAAGTATGCTACTTATTTTAATATGTTTAAAAGAACTATTTTATATTACTATAAATTAAAGCAGTATAAAAGCTTATAATAGCTAATTAATTAAATATAATAGAAATATTTTGCGTAAAGTTTTTATTATTTTTTATATTAATAGCAAAAGTACTATTAATATGCTTTAAAGCTAAGTTAATAGCTTTTTATTTGCTTTTAGCTATAATATACTAAATAAAGCTTAACTGCAATATTTTTATTGCAAGTTCTAGTTTTATAACATTAAAATAAAGTAACTAAACAAAATATAACATTTTTAGTTTATAGTTACTAGACTTTTTTTTATAAAAAAAAATAAAAAAGTAAAAAATAATTTAACATAGTATTTTATAGTTGCTAAGCTAAACTGCTATAGTTATTATAAATAAATATTTTATAATATTTATATATTAATAATAACTTTAAAACTTAATATTAATTAATTTACTTTTGTTTTAAGTATATTTTTTTGTTTAATTTATATATTTTAACTATTAAAACTATAAAGCTGCAATTTTTTGCTTAAGTAATGTAAGATTTATGCTTTTTAATGTTATTTAAATATAGTTCAGTTAAACTTTATTAAAAAATAATATATTAAATTTAACTAAATTATAAATTAAAAACGCTAAAATATAAGCATAAAACTTATTATGTAGCAATAATAAAGCTTAATAATACTAAACTTTATTTTTTTTAATATGCTACTTATAGCTAAAAAATTGCATGTTATATTTTATAAAAAGATCTTAAAAAGTCCAAAAAATTAGTTAAATAAAATTTAGCGCAATATAAAAAAAAGCTAGTATAAAAAACATTTATTGTTTATAATTATATATATTGCTTACTTTTATTTAAACAGCTGCTATAGCTTAAATAAAAAATGTAGTTTTTTAATCTTTATATATTATTATAAGTTATTTATTATAGTTTTAATAATTTAAAATAGTACAAAATAAAATATTATAAACTTAATATACTTTAGATATTTTTTTTTTGTTTTTATAAATAGCAAAAGTTTGCAAAATATAGCTAATATTATTTTGCAGTTATGCAATATTTAAAAATAAAGCAAACCTTTTTAAATATAATAATTTAAATAAAAAACAAATAGCATAAATTAATAAGTAATTAGTTATTTTATTTATATAAGCTAAAATTAGCGTTAAATAAAAAAAAAGCTATTTTTTTTTAAAAAAAGTAATAGTATATTATTATAACTGCATAAATAAGCTAAGCATGTTTAAATTAGCAACTATAAAATAATTAGTTAAATTTTACATAATATTTTTATAACTTATGCTAAGATTTTAAATATTATTTTTAAAGTTAAAATTATTATATATAAATATAGCACTTAAGTTATAAGCAATACGCTTTAAGTTAAGCTATATATTTATTAATTTAGGTACTAAAATATTAGCTAATTAGCTATTATATATGCAACTTTGTTTAGCTATTTTATTTAGCTGTTTTAAAATAAACTTATAGCTAATATATACCTTAAATTAAGCAAAAATATTAATTATTTAAGTTTATGTTTTATTACTATAAAAATAAATGCTAATAAATTGCTATAAAAAATTGCTTATTAAAAGTACGTATACATTTAATAATAAAGCTATAATTATATATGCTTTAGTAATATAAAAAAACAATATATTAGCTTTAGTTATGTTATAAAATTTACGCTTAGTTTGTTAATTTGTAAAAATACCTAAAAAAAAAGCAGCAAAACGTAAAAATACGTTTTAGATTTAAAACTAAAAAAAACAAAATAACTTTTTAATTTATTGCGTATTATAAACATTTTTAATTTAACAAAGCTTTTTACTAAAAGCTTTAAATGCTTTAAGATTAAATTTAATAAAAGCTAGTTATTTAAATAAAATAAAAAGCTTGTTTTAAAATATAGAAATATTAGCAATATTACAATTTATATTATTTTCTTTAAATTTTATCCAAATATTAGCTTTTTAAAAATACTATTAAACTTTAAGGTTTTTTAATACGTTAATTATTTTTTGTATTTATAGCTCTAACTAGTTATTAGTTATAGTTTGCAATAAAAGCTATTTCTTTAAAAACTAACAAAAATTATAGCTTTAATTATAATTATAATATTAATACTTTTGTATGTTTGTTATAATTTATTGCTAGCATATAAAATCAGATTTTTTGTTTAAGTTATTACTTTTATAATTAAAATTATTTTTAAAGTTAAAAGTAATAAAAGTAATATTAAAAAAGTTAATTAATTTAAATATAAAAAGTAATATAAATGCTAATATAGTAAACTATATAAGCAAGCAAAATAATTGCAGAAAAAACAATAGTAAAAAAAACAATATTTCGGTTAAAAAATTTATAGTATGCAATATAACAATAACCAAGCGTTAAAAAAATACAAAAAAAATATAACTATATATAAAATACAATAATTAATTAATTAAATATAACTTTAAACGGATTTAAAGTTGCTGCATAAATAAATTACAGTTTATTGTTTTTTAAATAAAAACGTAAGCAGGAAAATCAATATAGTTGCTTTAGACCAAAATTTCAAGTTTGTATTAAAAAAAGTAAGAAGGGTTATAATTAATAAAGAAGTAGTATGGCTAAAGAGGTATAAACGCAAGGACCATTCTAGTTTAAGGCACCTAAAATAAATAAAACTGTTTATTTTTATAAACGGTTTATTTGCAAATAATACTAATATAACTTTATAACTTAGATTTATTATTATATTTGTAATAAAGCACTATATAAAAAAAAACCTAGCTTTTAAAATCAAAAAAAACATTATATATTAAAACTTTAACAAATATAAGCAAATAACGCAAAGTATGCTAGCTAATAAATTATATAGCATAATAAATAGCTTTAATAGCGCTATAGCCTTTTATATAACGCTTTAGAAAATTATAGCTACGTTAAGAATACTTTTAATTTTTGCTATATTATGTTTAAACTTGAAATTATTATATAACTGTTTAGTAAAGCTAAAAACTAC
>MU400726.1:0-65519 GCA_022578965.1 Xylaria sp. FL1777 | reverse complement strand
TGGTACCAAAAATATTGAACTGCTTAATAAACATTTACGGCTGAAACTCGGGGCCTTATTTGTTAAATGGAAACAACCACCAATCCTATATTTTTTTTTTTATTTTACCTTTTTTTTTTTTTTTTTTTTTTTTTTTTGCTGTGGCTATGAGGGACTGAATAGCTCAGGTACCTATATCGTAAGTTTTCGTTGTCTTGACTATCTAGATGGCTGTACTATGTAGCCTTGTCTACCTTACCTACTCTACTTGGATGGTTTTGGATGAAGGCACGGGGCGAAAGAGGAAGATTAGATATTGTACGAAATCTCATTGGCCGGTTTGCATAGATCGTGATTGATACATCTGGCAACTGTAGAGTATTTTCTTGCGACACCGCTCCGTTAAGATCTCCTTAGCCTGCTAAACATTATAAACATTATATTTTCTCTGAGGTATTTGAGGTATACGGATAACTATGTAAGCAGATAGCAATATATATTGATCTCATCATTGCGTAGTATGAGAGGCAATGAGAGAAAGAAAGAATGAGAGGCCCATCGTTCTTTGAAAACGCATCTGAACATGCCCTATGTCTCACCATCTCGTAGTACGACATACCTCAAACTCACCCGTCACGTCCATACAAGCCTACGAACCATAGGCAATAGGTACACTATGTCCAGATACGTAAAGGGTGCCGTTTATGGTCTCTACAGATGTCAAGACAGGGACGACCTCCAATGACAACAGACAATTTTAAACAGTTTTCATGTCCAGGTTCAAATGGCACAGGAGATTGCGCATGAGAAACAGTAGTTGAAGACGTCATACAATCAAGCCTTCCTGGACAAGATACACAGCACAATTTCGTTGATTGATTGATTGATTTAAATTCAACATCCAGGAGACTCACGTAACACGGCTTGAGCCTTCAAAATTATAGACAATCCGTTAGGTGGTCTTGTTCATTACGCGCCCAATCAAACCATCACGCCATTTGACGTATCCTATATGTAAATACCGAATTCCAAGATGAGCAACATGGAGAAAACGAACGAGAAAGCCATATCGAGTCCGGACAGCGCTTGAAGGTGATCTTGCCAAGCCATTGACAGGCCCCTTCCTCTAGCCCAAAAATAGCAGATGGTGAGGATGGGGGAAACCAAAAATGCGCAAGTAATGCAGACGGTGACTCCTTGCTCAGAGAGCACAGTCATGAGAACAGATAATTCACCTATATACAGCAACAGGGGGTAATAGCTGAGCCGCTTTTGTCCAGCCGTAGCAGGGCGAGATATCAAACACAGACTTCTACTCCTGGCCAAAGCCCATGGTCTCTTCAACCGCGATGGTCAACTTTTGCTGTAATTGTTCCAATGACTTGTAAGGAGGGAGGTCAAGACGATTGAAACTACAAGGAGGTTAGCTAGATCTGCCAATTGCATGAGCAACACAACAATTCAAGACTGGAAACGTACCAAGTGTGAGCTTTGGGTAAGTTTCCGATATCGCCAGCTTTTTCAATAGTAAATCTCCTTGGTCCATCACTGCCCTGGAGATCCTTGAAACCGTTGACGGGAATCCGCGACGTTCCGGTTGCAAATTGCAGCAACCTGCTCTTTTGCTCTCCATCCCAGCTCCTTATGGTTTGCCAGAAGAACTGGATTACTTCATCATTCTCTGTATAGCCACGGTAATCCGTGTGCTTCTTCCAGTCGTCCACATCGATCTCCGCAATACCTCCAATTAGGAGTTCTAGCTCACGCTCATCAAAGACGTTGATCAGATCATGAGGAATTAACTCCTGGAAGCCATCCTTGAACGCCTGGAACTGTTCGGCAATGCGCTTCTCGATGCGCCACTTGACCATCAAATCGACATATTCCTTCTTGTTTTCGTTCGTCACATCAATATTGCGCCCGTTAGGGATAAGGTCCTCAACTGTCATGACACCGAAACGCTCGTCTTCGGTAGAGAAAGTCTGCTCCAAGATGCCTCCAGAAATATCATTATCCAACATCCACTGCAAACTGCGATGGAAATCCGCATCCACACCTTCCATGTCGGCGAGTTGGACAGCTTTACCAAGCACCATCTTATAGAGCGCCCCGATGAAGAAGGCGTCTAAGAAGCGACGGTGGAAGATGGCAAGACCAACCACACGACCTATAAACTTGAAATAATTGAGATGTTCTGGGTTGATACCAGAGTGTGGGTTGATTTGTAAAGTGTAGTTGTCATGGGCCGAATACTCGAAGAGACAATAAAACGGATTGAACATCTCATGCGATAGTAAGAAAAAGAACTCTCTTGACAAGCCACCATAGTCCAAACCGTCTTCACCGTCAAATTTTATCATCAAACGCTTCTTTAGATCCGTGGCCGATTGCCGCGAGATCTCAGCAAACGAGTCTTCAAAAATGTGCGATCTTCGGACTTTGATATGACATTGGCCGGAGAGAATGCGCATGGCCGGCTGGGATCGGAAATATATCAACTTCCTTCGGAAATCTCGCTTGTACTGAGGGACATTCTGGTCTAGAGAGGACGGCAGTCGCGGATCATCCCACGTCGTCGTCTTGGTGTTATGATCCACGAAGTATACGCGAGCAGTGTTAGTGAGGCGCATCTCCCATCCGCTGGGAAGAGGCCCGAGCTGAGATACGGGCTGCTGCTGGATAGTTCCGTTTGCGTTGTTCTGTCCGCCGTACATCCTAATGTACTGCTGACGCCGAGGGTCCACCCAAGTAGTCGTGCGAGTATTGTGGTCGACGAAATAAGGACGCCCTTCGGGTGTCCAACGCTGTTCCCAGCCCGGAGGAAGCTCACCAGTGCCAGGGCTAGTAGCACCGGTGTGCATCATAGTGCTGTTCTGAGCATTTTGTTGAGCACCTGTTTGCTGCTGTTGTTGCTGAAGCGTGGGGGAGTTGGCGCCGGTACGATCTTCCGGAAGGGTTCGATTCTGATGTCGCTGGCGCTCTACCTGTGTGGCCGCCTCTCGCTCTCCTCGAGTATCTCCCGAGGCACCTGGTCTGGTCCAGCTCGTTGTACGGGAATTATGGTCGACATAATACGTCCTGCCCATGTTGTCTTCTCGACGCTCCCAACCAGCGGGTAGGCGCCCTTGAGAATCTTCAAAAGGACTCATCTGGCTAGTAGGTCGACCTTGGGCAGAAGCGACGCCGTTAGCTATCGCTACACCATTCACACCGTTAGTCCGAATTGGTAAACTTGTCTGCGCACCGGGAACCGTGCCATTCAGTCCTGAGGTTGACGAGGTAGGCCGCTCCGAGGCACGATCCGAACTGATATTGGAAGCCTGAGGCGCCAGGGACGGGCGACTTGAGTTGGTGGATTGTGGTTGTTGGGGGCGTGTCGGAGTAGAGAGGTTCGTGGACAGGTTGATAATGAGCTTTCCGTGTACGACGAGATTATCGGTCGACTTCTTAAGGTCTCGTGTGAGCATCTGATCTGTAGAGAATATTTATTTATTAGTGCTGAGCGTGACGGGTGACGTCAAAGGGATCGAGACGTTACCATCAGCACCATCAGCCAACTCAATGACATCGCCAATGCGAACATTTATAACACCCAGGAACCCCTGATCCTTTTTCTTGAATTTTTTCTGATCGAAAACCTGTACAGCTAAGATGCCATCCTCGGTTCCGTGACTATATCTCGATATGAGCACAGGAGCAGACGACGAGGAACCCAGAATCAAGGAACATACAAATCAAAGCTCTCATTCCAGTAAGGGTTCAGCGTTCTTTTGCAAACTTGAGTGGTCTTTGTCTGTTCGCCGTTGAGGGTGGCTACAGCGAAAGGATCGGGGAGCCCTGCACGTAATTAGAAAACCTGCGACGGAGGGAGGGGGGAAAGAGAGTTGCATACGGAAAACATCTCGCTTGTATAAGCCATCGGCAGCAATTACTAGGAAACTTTATTAACATGCCAACGTCCTCCTCAACCCTAAATGGCCATAGTTGTCTAGGTGGAAACATACTGGTGACTCGCAAGTTGGGTGGACTATTTCACAGGCACGGGGCCTCGGGTCAGCAGCGTTACTTCACGGCGAGGGGCAGAGAGCAGAGAGAATGTGAATTCGGAGGGGTTCGGGACTCACGCCGATGACCCTGACTCGGAACGGTTCGACGCCATGGCCGTGGTGATGGCATGCGATGAGGTGTTGACGGGAGGTCCTCGGGCGCTCCCACCTCTCGTTGGCTGCGGGCCGAAGGGAGGATGTGCGTGAGGAAGAGGGGTCGAGCAGCGAGGGATCTACTCTAAGATCTAGAAAACTAAGGTTAGGGAGGAGAACTTATTGACTCAATACTGGAAATGTGTCCACCACGGCGTGTGGTGGCCGGCAGGAGAAGAAAACAAAACAGAAGGAGAGCGGACTGTTCTGTCTGAGCACCAGGCACTTGTTGTTGAGACTAAGGTCAGGAGTAATACCAGGTCAGGCCGTCGTGGTAGAGGCGGCAGGTGGGTATGGAGGCAGTGGTCAGAGGTCAGAGATAGTGTGGTGCAGGGTCGAGGTGTGTCTGGGCCATGGGCTTGTTGGATACTGAACAGGTAGCGCCCGTAGGCGGGAGGTAGAGAGGGACTATTGGTAATGCACATGTGGTCTCTACGGTACTTATCTATACCTTCTGCAGTAGAGGGGGTTACGTGGGGATACCTCAGCAATAGTGTTTGTGGCAGCAACAAAGACGCCCGTGGGACGATGACACGGAGGTATCGTGAAGGTAACGCAGGCTTACAGCTGTGTGTACCTAGGTAGCGGGGTACCTTTGTTAGTTACATACCTACCTGGGAAGGGAGGTAGGGAGGTAGTTTCAAAGGCGAAAGGGCAAATATCAGTGCTCTACCTCCACTACAATTAGCACCTACCTATAAGCACCTAGAAAGTGCTGTGCGACTCAACCATACTCTAGGCGGGTAAGTAACTCACTACATACGTGCACTAACTACAACTATCTCTTTATGTAGGTAGTGAGCCGATAGGAAGACCAAGAACAGAGGAAGGTCAGGACGGGATTGGCTAGAGCCCAAACAACCATGGGTACACACAGCATACAGCATACAGCATACCCAGCATGCAGCCAGTTGAAAAGCAGGTAGCGCGCCCTCCGGCTGGGGTGTTTCTTTGAGGCTGTGCGAAATGCGCGCCGACCTACCCGTATCTTCGACCATGGCAAGGTCTAGCCAAAACTTGCCACAAAAAGAGAGAAATGGTTGATTATCATATTAAAGATGAAATCTAAACTACTTACAGTACGTAGTAGTGATATTTTTTTTTTTTTTTTTTTTTTATAAAATAGCGTAAAGGATGTCGAGGTACCAGGGAAAGCCTAATACATACTTTATTAAGCATCCTGGCCTTCTTCATGAGATCCTAGACTCAGATCTGCTATGACGCATGTGTATTGGAGACAAGACAAGTGTGGCTGTGAGAGCTGATGACAGAAACATCCCACGACGAACTACCTAGATACCTGTAGAGATTGCATGGCCCTTGTACATCTGCGGGCCGAGGGGCCTCCAATGCCTATATTGCTGAAGAATAAACGATATATACGTACTATGCGCTGCCACACATTGACAACATTGCTACCCCGTAACCCCTTTTACCTTCCTATGCCCATCACGAATGACCAGATCCAGGTTTCTTGCAAGAGAAGCAACACGACGGTGTGACGTGTTGTTCGTGATGAATCTAATTTACTTCTCAACTACATCTTGATGAGGATGCCCGAGCGGATTGAGTCACTAGCTTGTAAGTACCCGGACTCGGGTACCTAGTAGGTGTCTCACCAGGCACGCTCTCTTAATCTAAGATCTTTAAGTTATTCTTGCTAGGCTACTAGTCTGGAGATTGCTATAACGGAGTTTAGGTGCTAAATGGAACTCTGGTGGCGAAAGCGAAGCGATACGAAGATGGAAGGGTAAAAGTACCCCCGTGACTGAAACTAGGGGTGTAGGTATGCTTTGCTGTTTAGATTATTCCCGTTTTAAGTCTATTGGTACGGTAGTAATAAGTTATCTGTTGGCGGGAGAGTCTTGATACTTTGAAATTATCTACAGCGTGAGCTGGAGAACATCAAACCCAGCATGTGGAGATAAGCTATGTTAATCACATTCCGTGTCATCACGGTGAAAATAAGAGTTAAGACCACGACCAATTTCTTTTTTGGCGGCCTGTCTCCGAGGTTCACGTTTACCAGTTACAAACGCTAGTGAGTGGCCTGGTGTTGTCGATTCGGAAGAGAGCCCTGATTATCTTTAAGATACGCACAGGTGCGTTTAGGGTATTTTTGACACATCGTAAGGAGTTAGCATATAGATTCGAGACAACCGTGGCTCATGTCTTCAAGGGACGTGCTGGGTGATCTCGAAGCGCTTGGTCTGCTTACGCGGAGAAGCACTGAATCTGGTGGCACTTGCCGACGATGCCGGCCTCTGTGACATCGATAGTAGCTCAAGAAAGGGTTTCCAGAGGTTCTCGACATCCGGAAAAAACGCGGGATCTACTAGTTGTGCTATTGGCCATGGTATTGACAAACAGTGTGTAGTGTTGGTCGGCGCGTCGGGGTGATGGCGGGAATATGTTGGTGATGTTAGCAGCAGGAAAATTTTGAGATTATTAGAGGTTTGTAAAGTGACTCAGTATAAAAGCTCCACCCTATGCGGAGTATTCTCGGATACCTACCTACTTAATAGCCCATCACTAGCTTGCATGATCAGGCTCTATCGATAAGCCGTAATGAGAGGGGGGAATGAACTATGAGATCACGATTTCTCTTGCCGTAGACGAGTATTGTCAATCATCATCCGTTGCGAAGAGGCAACATCGTCAACTCCGATGTACCCAAGAAGGACTAATCTACAACTGATGATATGAAAATATACAATTTATTTCTATATGCTTTGGACTTTATCTATATCCAAAAGTAATAGAGTACGTGAGGATGAAAGCTTCATTATATTTATCAACTAACTAGTTATATTTTTATAGTCAAGTTTATTCGTGACTTGGCGTATCGTCCAATTTCTCCAAGATAGTAGCGATCGTACTATCATCCAGCATATCATGCCACAGCAGCCTTGATAACATCAATCACATATATTTTTGCTATTAAGCAACTAAAGGCCGCTACATTCAAATGGTATGTGCTCAGGTTTTAGTTACCTTATATACTCTACTTGAAGCCAGCTACCTACGATTTGCCATATACCTACATGACAGTGTACTTAGTACGAAGGTCCCGGCAAAAAGTTCTAATCATCGCTAAGCTAATAAACAGTGGAAAACTTTTAGCGTTTTTTGAACGCGTAGATTATCTACCAAGTGTAAGCGGCCCGCACCAAGTGCCAACCTATTTTTACGGACCGCTACCAACTGCTTCCAACTGCCACAAATTGCCAACCGAACTGCCCATTCAATCGACGCTCTGGCTGGCACTTGCCCAAGCCGTATGGAGCCCAAGCTATACACACTATGTGGAGTTGCCAAGGATGATTAGAACTTTTTGCCGCGACCTTCGTAGATCAAGATTGATTGACCTATCGGCTAGACTTCCACGTCTTCCACGTGCAGCGAATGGCAACAGGGATGAAAATAGGGAGGTTGGTACACACTACCCGGCCTCCGCGGCATTGGAAGGGCGTGAGGTCTATACTACATTAGGATATGTCCCCCAAGGCCAACTTCGCACTGCCACTTCTAGGTACTGGCTTAGGTGCTTAGGTACATTGAGCTTGGACCAACCAGCGTTGCAGGGAGCTGGGGAACGGTACGTCTATGGTAAGTAAGCCAACTCCGCCACTTTGGTAGCTTGCATGACTGCCTCTCAGCTCTCCCACAGTCTACAGTTGTGCTCTTCTTACAGCCAGTAATAGCCCTGTCATGCTATCCTCACGAATTGTGGTACGCACCGTATCTACATCTACCTACTTACTATACGAGTCAACGAGGGAGTATACCGATAGCCAACATGGCAGCTTGATTGGCCGTCGCCCTAGTCATAACAAAAGACTCTAACCAGTAGGGTTTACATGCAACCGGGGACCATCTACGCCAATCGCAGCTGTTTGGGCTAGGATATCCTCCAGATTGAGTATTCTCGCTATAAAGATGGGAAACAAGACAGAATCTCCATCATTCTCTTGACTAAACAGTAGTTTGAGGTTATATCGTATGCAATAGGATGGCGGTGTATACTACTGCGTATACGCATGTGTATGAGCTACACGCTTACCGGCAGGAGGATGCTAATCCCTTCCCAGTTACTTGCCTGCGGGTACACACACTGGACCGGAATCTTGCACTTTCAATGGGGCAGGCGGATTTGTAGGCTGAATGGCACTCACCGTGTGCTGTGCCTTGTAACTCATGTTGCCTCTCGCATGCTCCTCGTTCGCTCAAGCAATACCGTGGTAGTGTTGTCACCCGAGCTAATGATCGCGAGCAATTGGCGCAGCTCTCTTTCCAAACTTGTGTGAATCAATACACTTACAAGTTTGAAGCACTATTCAGAGCTCCGGGCTAGATTTGGCTTTTGATACCACTGGCCCTCTTACTCGAGCAGTCGCTCCTTGCATAAGAGCCTCAGTCCTAGATGCAATGGATCCCCTCTCCATTACCACCTCTGTGATCACCCTACTTGGAGCCGCAAGTAACATCTACAACGCCCTCCAAGCAATTCGCAATGCCGATCGAGGGTTTCAGTCATTGGTCAAAGAAGTCAGTACTCTCAACGGCTACTTGAGATCCATCGATAAAGCACTGGAAAATTGTCGAGACAATGCCTATGCCTTGAGCCATATCGATCCAGCTCTCTGGAAAGAGAGCAAAATTGCCCTCTCAGATTGCCAGCAGACAATAGACGAATTAGGCTCAATCTTCAAAGAGCCAAAGAGACCCTCCCGCTCTAATACCCTCTTTCGTCGAGCGAGAGTTGCGGCCGAGATGCGATCTCGCGCGGGCGAGATTGCCTCATTTCGAGAAAAGATCTCTATGTCAAATTTGTCCCTGCAGACATTATTACAAGTCATTAATGTGTAAGCCAGAGCGTTTGCCTCGCACAATTCTCGGCTACACTTTAATATTAACAAGTTAAAGGTCTCTTTCTCTTCGAAGCAATGAATCTCAGGATAATATTTTGAGAGATCTTAAGGAGCTGAAAGCCGCTCTGAAGAAATCTTCTCAAGCTGCCACTGTCTCCTACTCCACCTTGTTTCTCAATGAACAAGATATTCGTCTAGTTCACCATCTGAAAGGGCTGATCCGGGCGGCGCACGAATTTCATACAAGCGCCAGCGTTACAGCGAGTACGGTGGCTGGAAGCACGCAGCCGCCCCCTACTGAGTTTGGGGACGATGATACCAGGTCAGGAATATCGCCTCGGCTGCCGTCTGTGAAAAGAATGCAAATCGAAACATACCTTTCTCAAAACCAACAAGTCGCGCGTTCTATTACCTCTGTATCCAGCGTTTCCAGCATCTCTGGCATGGAGGAGGATGAGATACTACCTTCTGGTCCACCGAAGGGTTCCGAAGTACTCGCTGAGATACGCGAGACTGACTCCAATCATACGTTTAGTACTATATTTACAGGTGGTTTTAGCAAGATCGCTCAGCGGGCTCTTCAACAACTGGATCTAGAAAAGGCGGAAGGCCTCCTCAGAGAAGCTCTGAAGTGGTACAGCTCTTCTGGCTCAAATGATGTACAGCACCAGCTACGATTACAGACTCAGCTTGCCTTGTGTACTCTCCTTCAGGGCAATATTCAAGAAGCACAAGATCTAATTCTCGCACTCGTTGATTCCAGCGCTGAGAAAGACACTGTCGCGCATCAACTTCTTTATGCTCTAGCACTGTTACAATTACACGAGTTAGACTTCGAAGGAGCGCGGGAGAATAGCAAACGGCTTTGGGCGGCCCTTCAAGGAACGCCACATTGTACAGTTCCAGAAGCAAACGACGCAATGAGAGTCATAGCCACATCGTATCAAGAATCTGGGGATAGCCTCCTAGCCGACGCAATTGAGGCGGAGCTACCCGAATTAAGACTCTTCGAACCGGTACCTAAGATGGTAGACTTCCTGGTTGATTGTAAAGAGCTTCTTATCGGCATCTTCGGGCTCCAGGACTGTCCAGAAATCTCGAGATCTCTCTCAGTGGTCCGCAAAATCCACGATCTTCCAATAGCAAAAAACCTCAGCTCTCTTCAGATGCGCGAACAGGCATTGGAAGACGTTTCTTCTCCGATCTCAACGTGCCCTTCTATCGACGCGGATGACGAACTGTCTGTCAAAGCGGATCCAGATTTCGAGGAGCCGAAAGTGAAGAAACGGTCCTGGTCAAATCTACGAGCCTTATTCAGACCTCGTTTGACGGACTTATATCCTTTAAATACCGGGGCTCATGATTCTTCATTCAAAATCAAAAAGATAGTGAAGGTATCACGCATTGCACAAATGTCTGCCAAGGAGCCTGACTCCGACCCTAATGCATCTGTTTCGAGTGTACAAAGCCCAATAAAGTCGAAGCAAAACTCTTTGACAAAAGTTGGTTCAGAGGTACAAAAGAACCATGATTTGGCGGGTAACTCTCGGACCATGGAGTGGGTTGCCGAGCAGGCCGACAGCAACCCGACGAATATAACAAAGAGCCAGGAGGATATTCTGGAGCAAAAGCAACAACTTCAACGGCAGTTTAGCTTCCAAGAAGGTGTGCCCGATCACCTCTTCAAAAAGCCACTAACAGTAACTCCGACTGGTTGCTATGAAATGCCCGACAATGCAATCTTTGAGTTGATGGATACATCTCCCAGTGTGAAGCAATCTACTGGAGCAAACGAATCGTGTGACCATGGACGTAACAACAACAAGAGTAAACCGAAACAACTATACAAAATACCTAAGCTTGATCAATTTGATTTCGGCAACAGTCCAGCGTCATACCTATCTGATAAATCGTTGCGGATTCCAGATCTTAACTTTCATAAGGACTTGCTCCAGCAGGCCGATGAATACCAAGTTGGCCTAGCTCTAACGACACCCACTTCGCTAGAGATGGAAAACGATATTTATAATCTGCTCGGGTATGACAGGCAAGCCAATGCAGTAACCAAACAGAGCCCAGCGGAGCCAAATAGAAAACCTTCATCAGTTAGTAGCGATCCGCCGGGTTATCTCGATAGCACCTCAGGATCAGAGTCAGACATATCTTCTGTCTTTGATGAAGTGAAACAGTCAACCCGCCAAACATCTTTCGACTCTTCGTTTATCTCGGTCGGAGTAGATTCAGATAGTGATATTGGCGAGAGCTCTCCGGCCCGAAGCCTTATGGTAACGAAGAGACAGCGAGCCACGGAGCTCAGAACTAGCATCGAATCTCCGACACAGCTGTCACCGAAGGCCACGAGCGAACAGACTAGTAGGCCAGAACAGCAGCCTCTGGGCCCCCTTCAAGCCGGCACATCAAGCTGTGAAGCGACCAAGGATACAACTGAAAAACATAATCTGAAGTCCCACGCCAGGAGTCGCCGGGAGTTTGGCCCAGCAGTAGCAAGACTCTGCCGGTACAAGTCACCTCGCAAGACTGTATTCAGGAGACGGCTACCCGTCAGCGCAGCCGCGGGGATATGCAGGCTGTTCCGCCCACAGAATCATGGAGATAAAGATAACTTCGACTTCGGGTTTAACAAGGCGCTCTACACCGGTCCTGACGCTGTTGTCGGCCCATTTACCGATCTGGGGGAGGCTGACTCTCATAGTACCGACGAATTTGACACGGTCACGTCCTCGGAGGGATTATCGGACACTGACATGCCTGTCAAACTGCATTCGCGAGCTAAAGAGAGTGTCGGGGAAGCATCGGTGGACGAGAAACGTAAGCCGTCGGCGGACGATGCCGCGCCATCCTCCTCTGATAACCATGACCGGTTGGGAAGTAGAAAGAGCAGCCTCACGCGTGTCCAAATCGATGAGTTCTTCAAGGTATCGCAGGAACATTGCCCCTTTCGAACAAGTTAGGAATACCGAAACTATATCTATCCATCCATTCAAACGGCCCAGGTACCTTCGTTTACCTACTATGTTGGGGAGCTCCTGAATTGTTTACGTACGATATATTTGAATAGCGAAGTAAGTCACCAACACCATTTTTACCATGCTGCGACTACTGTCTGCTTCCCCCTTTTCCTCTTTCATTCCTGCTGTTGCTAACCTCTCGTAGCGTCCGTGGGGGTTCTATGTACATGTAGTAGACTACAAATGTCCACTTTAGTCCACGCACTACTAACCTTAGGTATAATTTTTTGGGGCTCATACCGCCGAAAGCTGCTATTCCGGTCTGTCTGATACCTAGCACACAATGCCGATATAGGGGCGAGTCATAACCCCACACAGCTCGGGTCAATATTACGAACCTGTAGTGTATTATTGCTTGAGACCCCCGCGTTTCTACCTGCCTATATACTCCTGCGTGCTGCCCCGCGCCAGACCCCCAAAATCTAGATGGCCAACAGGGAAAATCCCTTCAATACCACCCAAGTACACGTGCAGCGGCCGCTAGTGGAGCATCTCCGTGACAAGTTCTCTGGTTGAATAAATAAAAGGCAACTCAACGACCTGCATTCTGCCCCATGTTCCGGAAAATAGCATCCCCTCGAGTCACCACCGGCATCATGAAGCTCCTCTACCCAACATCGCTCAATCTCGACGTCGCAAGCCTCGAGGGCTTCAGCGCGTCGCTGCACCCCTATGACGTCAAGAGCATTATCCCCGAGGACCTGATAGACGCAGAGGTGCTCGTGACCTGGACCAACAGCGCCGAGAACCTCCGGGACGCCGCCGCGCGCATGAAGAACCTGCGCTGGATCCAGTCACTCGCCGCGGGTCCCAACGACGTGCTGTCGGCCGGCTTCCCGCCCTCCGTGACGGTCACCACGGGCTCGGGCCTCCACGACCGCACCGTCGCCGAGCACACCCTGGGCCTCCTGCTAACCGCCGCCCGCCGCTTCGACGAGATGCGCGACTACCAGGTGCAGGGCAAGTGGGCAGGGCACCTCGGCGGACCGCAGCCCGACCGCCCCAAGGACCGCTTCACGACGCTGCGTGATGCCAACGTGCTCATCTGGGGCTATGGCAACATCGCCAAGACGCTCGCGCCGCACCTGAAAGCACTGGGCGCCACAGTGCGCGGCGTCGCGCGCTCGGCCGGCGTCCGTGAGGGCACCGAGATCTACGCCGAGGACGCGCTGCCAGAACTCCTCCCGCAGACGGACGCCCTCGTCATGATCCTACCGGGATCCGACAGCACGCGGAACGCGCTGAACGCAGATCGCCTACGGCTGCTGCCGAAGCACACATGGGTCGTCAACGTCGGGCGCGGCACCTCGATCGACGAGGACGCGCTGGCCGACGCGCTGGAGAAGGACAAGATCGGCGGCGCCGCGCTCGACGTCTTTGTGAAGGAGCCCCTGCCCGCCGAGTCAAGGCTGTACAAGGCGCGGAATGCCATCGTCAGTCCCCATGCTGCTGGCGGTAGGCCGCAGGATGCCGAGGCGCTTATTGCGTTTAATTTGAGGAGGTTCTTAGCTGGGCAGGAGCTTAGGAATGTTATTTAGGACAGCAGACGGGGTTACGTCGTACGGGTATGGGGTATGCTTATGCTTATCAGTATGAATATGACTACCTAATGATAGAGTAGACAAATTAGAGGTTTGATGCTTCATGAATGAATATATTTACGTTGACGCTCATATTAATTTATTTGAGTATGGAAGTGTCGTTGTCTAACTTATATTTACTTCTATGAGTCGGTTCCCGATCAGACTTATATATCATATCACACTGAACGAAGATAGATGTATTATGCCTGAGGAATTAAAGTTAGTCCGCGCCTTTTTGCACTTAGCAGGCTAATCCTTACAACTGGAGTAAGTAAGTAGGAGGTATTTGAGGCAATTTCCCTTTAGGTTCTTATGGGGACCTTTCACAACAGCTACACGTCAGTTGTCTTTATCTCTTCTACGACATTCAACATTCACTCTCAACTGTTATAACGTCATTAATATATACACGTTTGATCTGGATATATGGCAGAGGAAGATGATCAGCGGATATTGATGAGTATCACACTCTTTTATCTCTTCTTAATTTACCTAATATTTCGCAATAAAAGCAAGCAGGAGGAATCTCTCAGGCCAAATTTAGCGCCAGAAGACTCAAATTCCTATATAAGTTGCAATGTAGTTCTCGTGTTCTAATTCCAGAGGACCGCGTTGAGACCGCACCCGCCGGGCGTGGGCAGCATCTGCCAAACGCCTACATTCACTCAGTCTCCTTTTCGATAACCACATTTCCTTCTCAATTGTCTTCCGAGTTGACCTCCATCCCGTATTCCACCATTTCATCATGTTCCTTACCCTCATTAGCATCAAAGATCATAATATAATCACCCTATCCTTAGTTTTCTCTAAATTTCCACCAGCACTGCTACTACTGAAGAAGCTCAGCATCATCAGTAAGAATAATGCAGTTCCTCTTAGCTATCTTATATCATCTGTAAATAGAGCCAACTTCTCGAGATCTTCATCAATCTGCGCAAGAGGCTTCTTCAAATCAGTACCTCGTAACACCTCCTTCGACTCCTTACTAGCGGAGCTTGCATCAGCGCTGTTGAGGTCCTGATCCGTATATCTCGTCTCAGCAAGGAGTAGCTGTAGTTGTGCGCGGCGCGATGCAGACGCCCGCGAGAGATCGATCATCGGGAACGGCAGCATAGCGATTTCCTTTGCACCCAGACGCACACGCAGCATGAGCTCGAGCCCGCGCTCCAGTACTGCCGGATTCTCGAGATCAGCCTCGTTCCACGGCCTTGTCGACAGTGTCCTATCGTCATTGCCGTAAGATAGGAGCCGGCGCAGGTTGTTCTTCGAATGGCTGAAGACGCTCTTGGCCTTTCGTGGCAGGTCAATGAATTCTTCGTAATACTCGTCGCGCGTCCGTAGCGCAAGGAACGCCGCGTCGTCGCTTAACCCATCTTTGTTGTACCAGCCTCCGCTGCCGTTGCCTGGCCTTGGCATGAGCGGCTCTTGACCTCGTTTGTTCGAACTAGAGGTAGGTAGAGGCTCGAATGATGAGAAGAGACTTTCAGGAGAATCAACTTCTTCTTTCTTGATTTTCTTGTCTTCGACTTTAATCATAGGATTGGTGCTGAGCTTTACTCTTTCGAAAGCCGGCGACTCGACATCTTCTTCCTTTTTGATTCCCTTGTGAGCCGATGGTTCGGCTTCCTCGTCCGAGTTATCATCGTCCAGTAGATTCTTCTCTTGTCGGAGTTTTTGGCCCTCGGAAGAATGCCATGCTTCATGGATCTCGTACTGGAAGAGATTTAGAAGTCGAACTAATACCCTCTTTGTATTTCCGTGTGCTCTTGCGCCAAGCTCTGGGAGGATCTTCTCGATCTGGCGGCTCTCTCGGAATGAATGGTACGAGTTCTTCAGCTTCACTCTGTGAACGGTAACGTCTGATGTCTGGCCGACCTAGAACTGGTTAGTATAATCCTGATATAGAATGGTGTAGTGATAATTCTAGGGAAAAAACTCACTCGAATAACTCGATAGATAGCCTGCCACTGGACTTGAAGACTATGGGCTTGAGAAGAGACCAAGACCTGTGAGCAGCTCTTATGCAAGTTCGTGCCGGCAAACCCAACGGTATACAACTGTATCAAAATCTGGCATGATTCGTTGTCAGAACTGTTGAAGCTGTCGACGAGTTCTTGGCGTTCATTCAGTGACAACTGCGCGTGCATACAGCGGCACTCAAAGCCTAAAAACTGCAGAACAAGCTCGTAGTAGAAAGCTACCATCGGGTTGTGTTCAACAATCAGTAGCTTCCTGATTTTGCCATTAGCCTCTCTAATTAATATTTTTTCGGTGATATAACGGAGGATGTAACGAAGGATAGGAGAGTTCCGTGTGACAAGTGCCATCCAGCCGATGTGAGTCTCTGGTTTTGGCTCGGTCGGTATAACCAAGAACTCTGCTAGTTTGAGAAGATCCACCTGTTTTTCACGCATTTTAGCCACTTCAACAGACAGTGTCGAGTATCCATTTGCGGAGACGATCGTGTTAAAGTTATAGACATCCAACGAAGAAGAGGCGATCTGGAGGAGTCTGATAGAATTCACGATAGGTAGCTTTGCTTCATCTTCTTCCTTTTTGAGCCTTTGGCCTACTTCGTCAACCACGGTTCCCCAGTCCTTTAGGCCTTTGAGATACCTCATAACAAGATCTATATGCACCCTCTGATATTCCTGCTCGTATGCTTCTCCGGGACTAACGTCGACGGTATAATTCTCAACTTTTGGGAATAGGCCCTCGAGAGATCTGTGACTAGTCTTCTCCCAATCTGCATATATGTAGGAGCTTGGGGACCTCTTCAACATGGCGAGCGCTTCAAAATGTCTGAGGTACTGGCGTGTCAGATCTATGTCATGTGTTCTCGCTTCCCTGTGCTTGAAGAGCATTCTAGCAAGCAAGGCTGGCCGTCCTGCCACTAGTTGAAAATCATGCGAACTAGGGTACTTGTCGAGAAGCTCAAGTTTCTCCAGCTCTCCAAACACCTCTTCCATTTCGCTCCACACTGTAGGGTTCTGTTTCAAGTATTGCTCAGGCACACTCCACAGCAGTCTAGCAAGCCCGAATATATCAGTGAGAGTGTTCAAGCACGGTGTGGCCGTTATAAGAAGGGTGAACTGGCGCTCAAGGAGATAGATTGATCGCCAATTTTTTGTTTTGTGATTCTTTACTTTATGGGCCTCGTCGACGATGACAAGTGAGAATCCACGACTCTTATCCGTGAAGGTCGAGTGCCAACCCTGTTTGCCGGAATAGCGATAGTCACAGGTTCTGACCGCCCAGCTGTCCAATGTCATGATGAGAACCACCTTGGATGCCAGAGGATCGTCCTCATTCCACACGAAGTTGAAGCGGGACGGCCAATATAAGAAATTGTCGCGGTCAAAATAAACAACTCGGTCCCTATGACCTATTTCTTCTAGGCCAGGACCTGAAACTATAATCAGGTATAGAGTAGATGGGTCAGTGACATGGACAAATTCCTGCACCCATTGATTTGCTACAGTAGGATTAGGAGTCACAAGTAAAACGGGACGATGGATGGTAGTTCCATCTTCAGCTCGCATAACATTAAGTTCTTGGCTCATCAACAGGTTCACTAACGCGGTTGTGATAAGCGTTTTCCCAAGACCCATTGAGTCGGCTAGGATCCCACCGAAGTATTTAGGGCCTTTGAGACGTTTGCGATTTTCAACATCGGACGGGGTTTCTGTATCAGAGTAAGGATTTCCCCAAGGATCCTTAGGATCCTTGTACTCCAATGTAGGGAGATCTCCAAACAGCCTAGAGAGCAGCCATACTATTGCGGTAACTTGATGGTCTAGAAGACCTCGACGACCGTTCTCGTTGTCTAGTTTCGGGATGAAAGGTGATCTCCAGACGGTAGAGTTACTGCGGCCATATTGACCACATTTTGTCATCTTCAGATACATAGCGCAGGGGTTGATGGGGGGTCCTAGACTGTTAGGGCTGGCGGAGATAATTGACTGCGCAGCCGCACTGATCGTCTGTGTAAACTCATTGTCCTCGGTCTTAGAAGAGCGAGTACCGTGATCTTGGGGAATCTAGTACCGCTGTTAGCTTCCATGAAATACGTATATACGTATATATAGGGTACTTACCTCGGCGTCCACGTCTTGCTGTCCATCTGCCCTGATCACATTTACTATGTCCTCGAGCTCATCCGATTGATCAACAACAGACTCATTCTTCATAATCTCGCCCGTAATCTCAAAATTGTCGTCAGGATGGCCATCAAGAACCTTTTGGATGGCGAATTTCGCAAAACTCTCCCGGTCGATGAGGCTATGGCAGCGGTACTTTTGGCCAGACAGGAACTCTGTCAATGCTACCCAGGAGAAAGTTCAGTCTATGTAAGTAGGTAAGCAGCAGCTGGATTATCGTTTACTTACGCTCTTCTCTGGTGAACCTGTCGTAGGGATCCCACCTGGCCTTCTTATAGGTCTTTCTTAGGCTCTTATGTCGGTTCTTATTTCGAATCTTACGTCGAAACCCTGATGGTATCATCTGGTTTCTACCCCGAGCACAGAAAAGTTGGGCTGTATTTTTTTTGGCCAGTGAGGCGGAGACCTTTGCCGCTGCGGCCCGCTGATGCTCTTCTCCCATCATGCTTCCTACCAATGCGGGGGGAAACTGTCCACAGCAGAGAGATTGCGAAAGTCTGGGAAGTTAGCAATTGTGCTTTGGGTTACATTGCACGCTGAGAAAGCATGTGGGGAGAAACTGCTTAAGGATGGAATAAAGGTTAAGGGATAAGAAACGAGTGGATAAAGAAGGGATTGTCTGCTCGTTATATGGAAGTGGGAAATGTCGGGGGGATTTGGGCAGGGACTGTGGTAAGGTAAACTTTGTATTTAAAGGAAGGTGCCAAGGTGAGAACTGGCCTCATGTGCTTGGGCAAGGTGGAATTCTTGTTGCAGGCTGCACACCTCGAGGAAGTTGCGTCAGAATGGAGATTGGGGAGCGAAATAATGCTCGAACTAGGTTAAGGAAGGTAGTAACTTAAAGGAAATATGAAGGGAAGGCGTGAGAAAGGAAGGAAGTGGCGAGGGATGTTGGTAACCATCAAGCATGAGTATAGTGAATGAGTGAGTATTTCAAACAAGCACAGATCCATATGTAAATAAATGGATCACCTCGAGCACAGGGCAGGGAAGTCAATAACTGCCAAATATCACAATTCAAAACCATAGCATGGCATATTAGATGATCACTGGGTAGGCAGGCGTGGAAAAGTTGGTTTAGGTGAGGTGCAAGGGGCAATTGGCTTGCATTAGAAGATGACGCTGTACTTACCTCCGAGAGGGAAAAGACTACTTATGTGAGCGTGAAAGCGTTGGAGAAGATCTAAGTGAGTAGAATCAAAGGTTAATGAGACTGAGACAAGTTGATTTAGCTGTAGATTCTGGAGCTTCCGAGTTGACTGGAACTGCAGAGATGGACACATGTAGCAGTTGAGACTAGGTACCCTCAAGAAGAGAGAAGTGGGATGTGAGAATAGATGGTAATGATCGATAAGTAGAGTGGATAGAGTAGAGTGAATCCGAAGACCTAAGAGATGAAGTGATGGGGATGGTCGAGAGACAAGAGGATTTCGAGTTCATAAGATGAACTTGGTTGGAGGTTTGTAAAATGGTAGTTATACTTAGACAGATACTTAGAGAAGGTGCCTAAGGTAAGTTGTGGTTTCAAGATAGATATGTAGATAGGTCAAGGCAGGTTGAGGCAAGCGAAGCATGGGAGGACGCCCTAGCATCTTTTACCAATGTAAAAGGTTCTCAGGCTGTTCAATAGCAGCTCAGGCGGTGTACCAAGTAAATTTACCTAGCTGGGGAAGTTGCTTGAATTCGGGGTTTGGCTGAGCTAAATGTTCAAAGCTTTCGGAATCCGTTACATGCCTGCCTGTATGTTGCATTTGAGTATAAGGGGAACAGCCGGACTATGTAGCACCCCCCGGCCCCCTTAATATTGGAATTGTGCTTTTTTTCTTGTCCCAATATTTTTCTAGCATTGTTTTGTCTAATACAAGCGGCTCTAGCTTGACAGCGTATGACTTAGAAAGCTTAGAACTATTAGGCTAAGCAACGTTAGAACAGCTACTTAGTACAAACCTCATAACTAAGACACTAAGCATGTGTGACAAGGGCTCTAGTAGAGAGCTTAAAACTTAGTCATATTGTACTCAACTAATAATTCTCTAGAGGTCTCAAGGCCATAGTTCTCTCGAGTCTTTCCTTTGAACTTGGGAACTTCTGGTCCTTTTATAAACAAAAGGTCCTATACAATGTTTAGGCCTTAACCCGTTAGGCTATTATACAATCTAGGACTTCTTTAGCTATTAGGTTGCCGTATATGCAACTATATTACAGGTAACTATTATAAACCAATGGTTTGGCTTTATACGCGCTAGCTCGGGTAATAATAGCCCGAGCTTGGTTATAAGCTAATATCCGTTTAACACCATCTCTCTCCTTCTTTTAAGCTTAGCTTTAAGCAGTGTTAAAAGTCCTTAATTGGTTAAACTTTGGAAATCTGCTAGTTTGCCCGGGTTATATTAATAAAAGTTCTGTATAAAAGCCTTAGTGCCATTAGTAAACATATAATCAAAAAGTTCCCAAGTCTAGTGCTATTTAGCTAGCTAACTTTTCTACTTAATTAAATACTTAATGTTCTTTTAGGTTTTTATAAAGTCCTTAATTTTTTCCACTTAATAGTTTTCTGCCTTAATCGGAAGCACTTCCTGCAAAACCTAGTTAAAGTTAAGCAGTGCTTAATTGCTAGCGCAATAGAGCTTAATAAGTAAAACGTAAAATAAGTTATAGATTTTTCAACCTTTAAGTAATAATAACTTAACAGCAATAAAAAAAATTACCTTTTAAATCTTAAAAAGTCCTAACATTTTTTTGTTTAATTTTTTAGTAGGTCTCTTAGTTTTAATATAATAAGCATTTAATATAACTAGCTAGTTAAGTTTATAAAGCAGCGTTTCTTGTTGTTTCTTGTTTGCTTATTCCTTCATTTGTTGCTTAGACTTATCTAGTTGTAGCTTAGCTTTTTTATAAACTTTAGTTATTTAATAAGCATACAAGTTACTTGCTAAGTTGCGTAGCGCACCTAGAGATAGATTATATGCTACTAAGTAAAACCCGTAGTTAACATAAAACAAGAACATATAAATTAAGGCAAATAAAGCATTATTATATGCAAACTCCGCAGTAAGTAAAAAATTTTCCTAGTTAGTTATTTCGTAATTTATAAACGTTCTTAAGTATATCTTAAGGATTTAGTTAAGTTGTTTTATTTAACTGTTAGTTTAAAAGTAAAATGCAGTACTTATCTAAGGTTTAACTTTAATAAGCTTTAAAAAGTCTTTCTAAAAGTAGCTTATAAACCTAAAATCTCTATTAGAAATAATATTAAAAAGTATACCATGTAATCTTTAATAAAATTTTGCAAATATTTTAATTAAATCTTTAGTTTTCTTTTCATTAACTTTTAACAAAATAAAGTGTTCTATTTTTATAAAAGGATCTACTATTACTTATATAGAGTTGCATCTATTAAAAAGAAGTAAGTTTATAATAAAATCTATTACGATTAACTGCTATAAAACATAGTGTAGCTCCATAGGTTACAGAAGTCCATAGAATGCATAGCATAGTACTTTGTTTTATTAATAACTAAAGCATCCGTAAACAAATTCTCGTATAGTTTCTTTAATGTTTAGCTACTAAAAGTTCTAAGTAATAAGTTCTAATGTTTTATCTATGCTTATATGTTCTGTAATTTTTGTGTTATGTTTAGATCTTATTACATCTTATTAAATAGTAGTAAATACTTATAAGCGTCTTTTCTTATATAAAAGGTTATCTTAAAGTTTTATATCTTTAAAGGGTTTTTTCTTTTAAATCATATATTCTAGGTTATTTTTAGCTGCTTTTTTAATCTTTTTAATAAATTCTAGCAGCTAGTTTAATATAAAAAAGCTACAAAGTTATTTTAAAGTAAGCAGTACTAATGCTGCTATATTAAACATAGTTCCTTTGTTATACAAAAAATACTTATTTTATAAAACCGACTTAATTAGCTAGTCTTTATTTCCCTTTTTCTTAAAGCAATATTAAAAAAGGCGTAACATAATGTTAGCTTTTTTATTAAGCTATTTTAGCTTATAATTAATAATAAACTAATATGTTGCTAGTTATTAAGCCTACTTAGCTTATTGTTAATTTAGCACTTTAGCAGTAATAAAGTATAATAAGTTTTAGTAGTCCAAATAGATTTCGATTTAATGTTTAGCGCTCTTAAAGTATTATTACTATTAATTAAGTAAATCTATTATAGTAAATAGTTCTTTATTATATATTTTGTAGTTCATTTTTGCAGGCATAAGCTTTTAGAAATAGAACGCTACAAGGTATAGTTTCTTATTATTGTTTTTTTAAAATAATACTACACTAAAAGCAAAGTTAAAAACGTTAGTTTTTACGTGCGCCACCTAGGATAAATTAAAATAAACCAGAATAAAAGCAGTAGTAAATCTGTATTTTAGTTTAAAAAAAGCCTTATTTATGGCATTTGTTTATTTTTATTGCTTCTGGTTCATTTTGTTAGCATTCGTTAGTAGTTTTACGATTAAAAAAAACTTCCAAATAAATCTCCAGTAGAAATTAGCAAAGCTAATAAACTGCTGCAATTTTTTTAAGGTGCTTAAGAGTTCTTATTAAGTAATGCAATTCACCTTGTTTTGCGCTATAAAAATATCTTTTGTGCTTATAACATAGCCTAAAAACTTAACTTCTTGCACTTGCCATTTGCACTTTTGTAGTGCAACAGCTAGGTTATATTTGGTAAATTATTATAGTACTTCTTTAACTAGTTAATTATACTTTTCTTAAGTATTAGCATATATAAAGAAATCATCAAAGTATACTAGTAGCTTAGCGTTAATAAAGTCGCAAAAAATATAGTTCATTATTAACTAAAAAGTTACAAAAGCATTAATTAGTCTTATTAGCATAATTATATATTTAAATAGTCCGTATTTATAGCAAAAGGCAGTTTTTTATTTGTGTTTTTCCTTAATTTTTACAAAGTAAAATCCTAATTTAAGGTTTATTTTAAAAAACCATTTAGCTGTTTTAAAGCAGGCTTACAATTCTAAAATTAACAAAATAAAGTATTAAATAAGTATAATTACTGCGTTAAGTCTTTAATAATCTATAACTAGTCTAAAAGAATCGTTAAGGTTCTTTTTTTTTACAAACATAAAAAGAACGCTACATAACAAAGTAAATTTCCTAATATGTTGTATTTTTAGCATGTTTTTTAGCTATAGTTTTAAAGTATTAAGCTTTTAGTTGCTTATAGCATAAAAAGGTCCTTAAAAAGCTGTTTTGCCTTTAATTATATTGATTGCATAGTTTTATAATTAGTAGTTCAGCAGCTTTTATGCTGCCGCTTTTGCTATAATCGGCAAAAATTCCTTAAATTTCTCTAGAACTTAGTCCAGTGCATTCTTTACTGCTTTATTTAACAAAGTTGCTATAATTTTAGCTGTTTTTAGGTTAAGCAAGGCCTAATTTATATAGTATTCTTAGTAACGCTTAAAAGGAAAAGTAATCTTGTTTGCTTTTTTGAAAAAGCAAGCAAAAAGGTATTATTTTAGCTACTACTAAGAAAATAGCATATTATAATTACTATTAAGTTTGCTAAGTTTAAAGCTAAAACAAGTAAAGTAGTTCTTTTAGTAGCAAAGGACTATCTCTTTTATATAATATTTTCTGGCCTTTTGTACATATAATGCGTTAAATGTAATTATAAGCTAAAGCTATAACTGCTTAATAAAAAATAGCTTTTATTGTTTTGCTTTGCTAAGCAATATTACTAGAACTATACTTTTTATATCTAAAAGTACTTATATAAAATGTTTTTAATTATTATATATAAAGGTTATAAAAATAATAAGTTAATAACTTAATTAAGGTTTTTAATTCTTTTGTTTAGCTAAATTATTTAGCTAGTTTCTGCCACGCTTTAGGTTGTATATATAAGCAGAATCACTTTTTACAGGCTAATTATTTTTACGCAATACTTTGTAAAAGCTTATTAAAAATCCAAATCAAAGTTACTTAGTTTTATAAACTAAAATGCAAGCATATTTATTATAATTGCATTAATTTTGGCTTTTTTAGTTGCGCTTAAAGCAGGCTTTTCTTTAGTAGTTTTTTGTTTAGCAGCAAAAGTTCTTTTAAAAGCTAAAAGTAGTTTTTTTTTAGCAATATCTTTTTTTACGTAGCAAGCTAAAATATAATAGTTGTTTTAACTATACTGCTAATAATTAACTTTATTTTTCTTTTGTTAGTTAATTATAGCTTGGTTTATTCTTTTAAAAGCTATAATAGTATTAGCTTACTTTTTGTTTTTTAGGTTTAATATTACTTTAGTAAGTTTGTTAAATTTTTTATTATTGCTTAACTTACTTTTTAAGGATAAATTTTGGCTTAAGCAGAAGCAATTCTCTTTGCTATAATTAAAATAGCCTAGTTTTAAGGGCTTTTTTTTTAAACCGGGCTTGCTTTTTAAAAAAAAACTTAAATGTGCTAGTATGTTTTCATAAGTTATGCCAGCTTCTTGAATAGCGTTTAAAAAGTTACTATTATCTTGTGGTATTGTTTTACGCGCGTAGTATACTATTCTGGTTAATTCCTTTAGTAAGCGCTTCGTAATAAAGATTTAAAACATAAGTTTAGACTATTTTAC
Source organism: Xylaria sp. FL1777 (assembly GCA_022578965.1). Classification (NCBI taxonomy): domain Eukaryota; kingdom Fungi; phylum Ascomycota; class Sordariomycetes; order Xylariales; family Xylariaceae; genus Xylaria; species Xylaria sp. FL1777. The sequence goes on along the minus strand of MU400726.1, from coordinate 41,100 downwards.
AGAATTATTAAAGTTAAGAACTTTAGTAAAAAACTAAGCTATATTGCCTTTATATATCACCTTTATTAGTTTATCCGCTAATTAAAAAACAGCTAATAAGTCTTTAAAGCAAGCCTTTATAGCTACTTAATAAGCTATTTAATTATTAGCAATACTAACTTAGCAGACCTACTTTTAGCATAACTAATGCTATAATAAAGCTTTATCTGTTAAAAAAAAGCTAATCTAATTAATTTAGTGCTTATTTAAGGGAAAGCTTTCTATATACGTTTTTATATAGTTTTATACTTTTTGCTACTATAGTAAAAACTTAGCAAAATCTTTATTATTGTAAATTTATAGCTTATTTAGTTAAACAGAGTTAAAAGTAGTTACACTAGGCGCAAAATTGTTAATTGCTTTTAAAATAGCCTTTATAAAGCAATTGCGCGTTCTAAAAGGTAATTTATTGTCCGAATTGCTGTTTCCTTTAGTTAGCCTTTGTAAGCCCCTAAGCAGTCCTCTAAGGAAACCGCAAGGTAGTTTTCTTGCAAAAAGGTTGTTGTTTCTATTAAAATCGTTAAGATCTCTGCCTAAAGCAAACCTTGCAATAAACCTAGGATTCCTATTAAAAGCTAGTCCTATAACAACTCTAAGTATAACACAAGTAGCTATATACTAGGCCTTTAAAGCCTTTATAATAAAGCAAGCTCAAGTAACCTATAATGCCTTATTTGTAATTTGCTACTAAAGCTTCTTTTTAAAAGTTAATCGCTTTATAAAAAGTTAGCTTGCAAAGCTAGTAGTAACACCTTGCAATTAAAGCTTCTTTATAATTAAATCCACGTTTAGCTATTAATAGTTGTTTAGCTAGTCGCAGAATTTAATAAAAGCAGCTTGCATATATATGCAAAGCTCTTTTAGCTAAAATAAGTTAGCATAAAGACAGTTAAGTAGTTAATTAATTTGTTTGTTTTTTATTGCTGCTTAGCTATTAATTATTCTTTAGTTTTTTTAGCAAGCCTGTTTTTGTTTAGCTATTTTTTCTTAAAGAACATTAAAAGTATAATAATAATAATTAGCCACCTTCTTTAGTTAAGTAATAGCCTGTTTTTTAGCTTAAGCGTTAGTAGCTAGTTAAGCAATAGTTCTTTATACTTCCTTAGAAAAAGTAATACTTCCTTGGATTATTTTCTGCTAAAACTTCTTAATCTGGTCTTATGTTGTTTTAGTTTAAGTTTAGAAAAGTTCTGCAACAAGGTTATATATAGTTTAAATTGCCTCATACGTTGCAAACAGCTTATAACGTTATGCTTAGCTTATAAATTTTGTATATTTTACGAAAGCTTATATATTGCTATAAGCAAATTGCATTTGCTTATAGATTTCTATTAGCTACTTAAGCAGGTTTATAATTGCAGTGTTTAATATTGTAAAGTCTTTATTATCTACGTTATTAAACATAAAAAAGTTATAAAGTACGAAAATATTGTTAGGGTTCACTTTTCCTTCCTAAGTAGTTAACCTAGTTATGTTATTTTATGTTTTCTTTTTAGCCTTTCTTGCTTTTTCTGCGAAAAAGTTAATAAAGTTAAATATTTGTTCAATAAAAAAAAAATCTTTAAAAGAACTAAGCGACTATTTGTTACGCATAAGTTCCAAGGTAGCTAAAAGATTATATAATTATGCAAAAAAGTATAGCTTATTAGGTTTTTTTGCAATAAGCTTAAAACTACAATTAGCGTTCTCTAGTTTTTTTTATAAGGTGCTAAGTTAGCCTTTCTTGTCTTTGCTTAATTCTTCTAAGTCTTTTTTGCCAAAGTCCTCCTTTTCCAAGTCCTTGTCTTAAAGCTAAGTAGTAAAAGTCTTTACTAAAGGCTACGCAGGCTTATTAACCCGAGCTAAACATATAGCTAATAAATAAAAAGAAGTGTATGTTTATGTGTAGCTAAGTGTAAAAGTAAATATATAGCTTAAGTTTATCATAAGTAAGTAGTATCCTTAAAAAAATAGAGAATTATCTATAATAAAAGCTTTAGTAGAAGGCTTAAAACTTAGTTATATTATACTCAACTAATAATTCTCTAGAGGTCTTAAGGCCATAGTTCTTTCAAGTCTTTCCTTTGAACTTAGGAACTTCTAGTCCTTTTATAAACGAAAGGTCCCATACAATGTTTAGGCCTTAACCCGTTGGGCTATTATACAATCTAGGACTTCCTTAGCTGTTAAGTTGCCGCATATGCAACTATATCACAAGTAACTATCATAAACCAATAGTCTGGCTTCATACGCGCTGGCTCGGGTAATAATGGCCCGAGCCCGGTTGTAGGCTAATGTCCGTCTGACAGCATGCCATAAAGGGGTATGAAGTAATACAGTATGTTGGCACTGGTGCTTTGAGAGTGTGCCTTTCCATTGGTTCGGTATCATTAGAAATAGTTACTGGAACAATGCTGTTACTAAAGCTATGGTTTATCATTGTTCTGTCCAAGAGGGTTTACACCTTAAATCTGAATCCATGCTCAGCTGCGTGCCCGGGCAGCGCGTTGATAGCGCCCTCGACATGAATACCCTGATCAAGCTTCTTATTAAGCCTCACAAGCATAATCCGTAGAATTAAGGCTGATGCAATTGCGAGTACTGTAGTCCCGCTGTTCACACCAAATGCAATAACATATTGAGGAGCCATCCAGTCTTGGTATCTGTTCCCCTTGTCAGCGTGATGCCCGCTACTCATTATTTTCAAGCATTATAGGAAGACTAACAGATAGCTCACGTAGATACTGGTAGCATTTGATACGGCGTTGATAAAGGACAGGGCAGCAGCACGCTTGGCGGGAGGTCGAGGCATTGTGTTGCTAATCCATGCTAGTGCTACCACAAAGGCGCCGTATATTCCAGGGACCTATTCACCATAGTATTAGCAACCATCTGACTCTAATTGAAAGGCCAGTCTCTGCCAACTTACCATAATAACGATGGAAAAGTAACGTGGACCTATTGATGAGGTGGTTGCAGCGATGATGAAGCCTACGAGAGCAACGCATAGCGAGAGTGTGATGTGCCAAAATCTCTCTCCAGTTCGATCCGCGTGCCAGGCATTCAAAGAGGAGGTGATAACGCAGAGGACGTAGGGGGGACTTGTCAATAGGAGAGTATTGATATTGTTGTAGCCCAGAGTCTTGACCACTGCCGGCAAAAAGTTCGTCACACCTCCAGATGATACAATACCGAGGAGCAAAAATAACTAGGAGCCAGCCTTAAGTTAGTACGACTTCCTTGATAGACAGATCTTCGGAAAATGCTTTACCAGGACGTAAGTTTTCACATCGCTAAACGCTAGTTTAGCGCCATGCCACATAGACTGCTCTTCAGCAGCCCAATCGTCCTCACCAACGTCTTCCTCCAGCCTCCAGATCGCAAGAGCCTTCTCTTCCTCGGAAAGCCATTTGGTTGTTCGTGGGAAATTGGGCAGGATAGGAATTGCTATTATTGCTACGCCTACTGTGATGACACCCTCGATAATGAAGAGCCATTGCCAGGCAGCATAGCCTCTCGCGCCATCAAGATTTGCGTTGACGCCTGCTGCAATCAGACCAGAAAAGGCACCGGAAATTCTACCGACAATCGTGGTCAGTAATCTCTATTTTGGGGGCATTATGTGGATATTTCGAAACTGCTCGATGCTTCCAAAGCATACTGTGACCAAAAAGAAAGCCTTCATATGTAAAAAGTTGCTTAAAAAGAAGGAAATTACTCCACTACTCACAGTGCGCCAGAGTATAAGAGAGCAGTACGTAAACCAAGCTCTTTTCTCGTGTACCAACAACTCAGATAGTATAGACATCCAGGCTGTCACCGTCACGAATTAGCATCAGTCTGTAGCCCCTGGGATATGATATAACTAACAAAATAGACTGCTTCGACAAAACCCAGGAAGAATCGCACCGCGATCAAACCGCTGAAATTCTAGCGCGACATTAGGTCTCATGTTTCTCGGTTCAGACACCACAGGCGCCTGCTCACCGTTACTGTTGAGGTAGCTGCTGAAATGACGCCCCAGATTGCCATCTGTACATAATATCAAGTTAGTTTTCAAATGTCTAGCATAGCGTGATTATTGCACCCATTCAAGTTCTAGGTTTCAACTTACGCAAGTCGGCAGGTATATTCCAGGCAACCCGATTTTGTTCAGAAACAAATTTGAGGGGACTTGTACCAACAAGTAACTAAAACCCCACGAAGTTAGACTCTAAGGGAGCATATTCTCAAACATTGGTGACCTTACCCAACAAAGAGAATACTGACGGCCGTCTACCCCGATATGTCAATACAACGCTGAGCAGTTCCGAGGGGTAAGCTATGAACTTACTTGGAACTGATTCCCTTTCAGGTTGAGATCCTCGGGGAGACCTGACAGCTTTGCAGCAGCAATGTTATTTCTATGCTAAGTTAGTATGCGCTCTCGTCGATTCCATGGAATTCGTGTTCACCGACCGATCAATGTAGTTTAAGATATCTAACCCCGGGATATTCAATTAGTGATACTATTTTAAAGTAGCGAAGCAAAACTAAGCCGAGTGGTCGCCGAGCGTTTTCAACGCGCGCACTCTAACAAATGAATGTCTCAAAGGTGCTAAGAAGAAGCATCGCGACATACACATGATGATAATCATAGGAAGTAGACGCCAATCGATCTTCCTCACAAGGCGCTTTTCAAGCTTAATGCGCTCCTCGGGGGTTAACCGCATAATGATCTCGGGAGGTTGCAACCCTCTCGCCACGGCCTGCTGTAAGTCGTCGACCTGGGCGGCTCTGGTGGACTTGGCGTCATCGTGGGAGGAGGATGGGCGCCCGGCATCGGAAATGTGGCTTGGATCGGCGGTCATATTTTCGTTTGTAGCCTTGGATGGCTCGACTACATCACCAGTTTTGTCCATGAACCACGAAATGGCACCGAAAGGATCGAAGTTCTGTGTCTGACAATGCGCTGATTGCAATCAAGGCACCAGGTAGGTTGACTAAGATTAAGAGGTTGCACAAATACTCCCGCAACATCAGCGAAGTACGAGCGGAGATATGTAAAAGAGGGATGCAACCGTAGTTTTATTGTTTGCCGTTACCCCAGCTCCAGCCCCGTCCGGTTGGTTGCGGCTAGACCGCTTCACTCGGGTTCTCTGGGGTAGCTCTAACCGAAACCATTCATCCGATCTCTCTTCCGTCGGTCACAAAAGCAAGCTGATACTGAAGGATCGGCGTTGGCTAGCAACCTACTAGCAAGAATCAGGATAATAATTACTCCAGATAGAGACCCCAGGTGGCCCCAGATACCGGTACTCCTTCCCCCACTCTATCATCGTTGGAATTTCTAGAAATGTTCAACTAGAGAGACTCAACTAACACTATGTGATCATACGACATGAAATGATTACCTTCAGAGTAGAAGAAGCCAACCGGCCCGTGGCTTAGCGCTGATAGGCTTGAGTCTATCCCCCAAGGTTCATGAGCTAATCACAGCGCTACGGACGATGGGGGGTTTGAACTATGAGAAATCCAGTAAAGCACTCTCCACAGAACCCCCAATACTGCCCCCATCAACCCCAAAGCAATCTCCTCACAACATCCGTTAAACTCTAGTGTGTGTGTAACTGGCTTATTTGTAGCTGTTAGAGCTTAGCCTCCGCCAAGACAAATGCCGACAATGCGGGGAACCCAGCTTTGTCAAGTGGCTTTCCTGGGGAGCGAAGGTCGGCCAATCAACGCGGCACTGAGACCCGCGATTGGATTAGGACAGGGAATTCGGCCCGTCCGTGAAAATGAGAGGCAGAAGTTCCCCGGCCATATGTGATAATTAGCCACTGTCGGTGACAAAAAAGGGTCCGAAGAGATTGCAATCTATATCCCTTTTTCGTGCCTCCAGAGGTATACGTATATCAGTGTGAATAATTTTAAAGTTATGTTGTCGATTTACTGTAGAAATGAGAAAGATCAGATAAAAGACGGCTTGTATGGTATTGTTCGATACGACTGAGTTGCGTTAATAATATCAAAACTGGTTCTGGACACCCCGTTTCGATAGATGCTGACCTGACCGTTGGACCAAATAGGTACCTAGCGGTTGACTTTATGTGCTTAGGACGAAGTTACCGTAAGCGTAGCTGTCGCACCAAAAAGCGAAATTGACGATATGTATCTTGACCTAATCGGCGCTGACTCCGCATACAGCTTACCTATGTAGCTTAAGTAATTGGGTCCCGAAAATGGGTATTACTTCGGAGGGCTCCTTTAGGTTAGGTGCGTGTAAGCCAACACGTAACAGCCCAATATAAGATCTGTTGGTGATATGCTGTAAAACATACAGTAGTGTAGACCAGATACATAGATAAGTAGTTCCAAGATTACTCTCCTTTGGAAGCGAGGTGAGTATAGAAAAACTTGGCATCTCTAAAACTGGGTTAGCCGAGTCCCGGTGAGCGATGGGAAGACGCAGTGCACTGTCCAAAGTAGGTATCATCGCTTCCCGAAAACTGGGGTGCCCAGGGAGATAGCGTGGGAGGCGGAGGGAACAGAAATTACCGGATTCAGCAAAAGAGCTCTTGAGTGGGTGCCATCAGAGGCGACTTCATATTCTATACCTGGTAAGCGAGAGGGTCTCATCAGATGGTCAGGTCATTACGGCGGTCTAGAAACGCGCGAAAACACAAATACCTACTTGATTGAGTTGTTGTAGATATGAAGGCTATGGGAAATCGGGTACGGGAAATTTCATTAATTTCACTGTTTGCTCGCTTCGCACATCATTTTCGTGCTCAAGGTCATAAATACCGCCCCAAATCCTCCCATATTCTCCCCCCCTTTCACCCCTCCCCCCCCCCCTTCCCTACTACAGATGTACCTTTCATCATTTCCCCTCCATGCGCGCTGACCGATATCCGACCTTTCAATGCGCTGACTAGCTATTAAAGAATGGCAAGTCTACTAAACGCTTGCATATAATACGAGTGAGAGAAAAACATGGAAAGAGTGGTATGGTTCGAATGAGTGGACTGTCTTCGAAAGACTCCTTTCTGGTCTTCGACCACAAAACAAGCGAGGGTATCAATGAATGGCGCTATCATGCGTATGTGTGCCGCAGGCAAAACGAGCGAAACGACCGGACCAGTTTAAAAAGATCGCAATTCGGAAGACTTCGGGATGAGTGGAAGGAGTGGAAGTGAAGCGACCGAGGAGCCCAGCGCCGGCGGCCAGCTGAGCGGCATTCGTCTTCCATCTTGATATTTTCAAAAGCGAGCGGCGTTTGCAAAGTCCTGACGACCAAAGCTTCTCCAAAATGACGATTTCGATTTGATGATTTCAATTTGATGATTTCAATTTGACGGTTGGGATTGGACGATTGCGATTAGACGCCCGAATCATCCTGCTTGATGCCGGCGGCGTCTTGGTAGTTGTTCCAGTTGGTGCAGGTGTCGTCAAGGGTGTCCATGTTCGTGGTATTCGCGATTTCGGAACTGCGTTCTACGAGCTGCAGCGCGAAACCCTGGGATGTGTGCCAGCCGATCTGAATATTGCGGTATGATTAGCCGTGGGAGCGTTGAGAGAGCGGTACGAAAAGGGAAGAACTCACGTGGCAGTGTGCAAGCCAGACGCCTGGGTTGTCGTTCTTGAAGGCGATGGCTAGGTATCCAGACGCGGGGAGCATGGCTACATCACGACGCGGCGGGTTGGCGAGGTTTAGCGCCGAGTCGTCTGTGAAAGTCTGCATGGGCTCCTGACCCAAGAGGAAGAAGTCGTGACCGTGCAAGTGGAATGGGTGTTCCTGGGGAATCATTAGCTTCTCTCTGTTGCCTACCGTCTGCGAAGCGAGAGAAGGGGTTATAGGGCACTTACCAAACCCAGCTGCGACTCGATAACGAGGTAAGTCCATGTGTTCGTCTCGTTCAGGGTAACTATGTTCTCGGAGTCGCTAAAGACGGCGCCGGGAGTCAAGACTTTTTGGAGGGCTAGAGGGGAGAGACGGTTAGTGCTAAGAATACGACAACACCTGTACATTTGGTGTGACTTACTGGGCTCGCCCCAATCCGAGAGGAATGTGTTGGAGTTTAAGGTCCACTTGAAGAAGCCGCCAACAACAGTCAAGCCGAGGTCCATAACTTGTTCATCTGTGGCGGCACCAACATCCAGGGAAACAAAAGGGACAAGATTCTCATATGGCTCATCATCGCAGGTATCGTCGTATGCAAACGGGTCTGTTACGGGCTCCTCGATAGTAAGGTTGTCGTAAGTCACAATGCCCTTAATGTTAAGCGTCATTTCGTTATTGCTGCAAGTGAGCTGGGGAATAGCGCGCATCCAGTAATTGCCTGGGTCCTGGTCTGCTTTGACAACTACATCGTATCGTTGGCCAATGGCGATGTTGATCATATTTGTCTCATACGGAACAATAGGCACCAAGTCTGTTGAGATGACCGTCAAGGTGTGGTTGTCGATACCAAACTTGAACATGGTGTCTATAGCCGTGTTCACTATACGCAGACGGTATGACTTGCCGGTCTCGAAACCGGTCTGGAAGCGTGAGCCGCCGTCTCCGTACACATTGAGGCCGTTGATGAGACCATTGTTGGCTTGAGGTGGCGCACCACTTGAGGCTTTAGCGTATAACGCGTCGGTAGTCTGATGGAGCCAGTCGCTGAGCACGATGACGCCTTTATCTTCGTCATATGGAGCAGAGGCAGGCCCTCGGATGACTATACCACCAAATACGCCGTTCCTTTGAGATCGTCAGCTTGATCCCTTGAATAGCGGGTGTGGCCATCTACTCACCAAGCCTGCAGGGAGAAATGACTGTGATACCAAGTGGTTCCGTACTAATTGATTATTAGCACAAGCGGCACCTCTGATGGCAAGGTTATGGAACGAATTACCTGTGTCGCTTTCCAAGTGTAGGTTAAGCTCTCACCTGGCGCCGTGGGGCACTGGGTAATCGAGGCGACACCATCTTGTTCAGTGGTGCCCTGTTGACGGATACCATGCCAGTGAATACTAGTGCCGTTATTTTGCAGACTATTCGTCACATGAATCACTGTATGATGGTTAGTATGCACGGTGTTTCCTGGAAAATGCCGGGGTGGTAGGAGACTTACCAACTGTGTCACCCCAATCGGCCTCAATCGTTGGACCAGGTATCGATCCGTTTACACTCAGAGTCATGCGCTCAACACCATCGGGAGCAAGCGTCATGTTCACAAGCTCGAACCAGTACTCCCGGATAACGCCCGTGTCAGGAGCCTCATCATACCAGTTGGTAGAGAGCGAGTAATTGCCCCAGCAGCTAGGGGCAGTGGCAGAATCGAATTCACAGGCGTCAGACTGCCTGCTACTGAGTTCGGAAGAAGTCGTGTAAGGGGCGGCAGCAACGAAGGCTGGAGAAGCTATGGCTGTGAGGCCAGACAAAAGATGAAGGAAGTGCATGTTGAAAGAGTGTCTGGATAAGTACCAACAAGAGAGACTGTGGTCAAGAGAGAGACTATCCAAATCAGCTGCTGGGCGCTGCTGGTATCTGCTTGAACATCATCATCATCACGAAGGGTCATGATCATATTTATACATCTCATCGACGACGGTCAGCAAAGTGGCGCTCTCGCAGTTCCACACGAAAACGAGGGCTAGTCGACAGTCCCCGTATGGGATGCAACGTCCCATACATAGCCTTGCTCATCGATATCACAGAATATCTCAGCATGCCCTTTGTGTCTGTACTGGGTTGCTAGGTATCGTCAAAACTCGAATGTCGATATTCGGTGACTAGTTCCGCCCGAACATGAGGGCTGGCCGTAAGTCTCCGCATACGATGCAACGTCCACACTCTCCCTCATGGCCATCATGACGGCATCCCAGCATGCACTTTTCGTGTACTGGGTAGCAAGTATCGCCAGAACTCGAATGTCGACACTCCTGACGACATGGAGGATGGCTCATGCACAGTTTCGCAGTCTATCGATTCAATAATCAAGGGTCCGGCATAAGTCTAATACAGAAAAGGTCAACAGGCCGTGGGCTGGCTGCTTGACAGGTTCCTGTATTAGATATCCGCCGCTCGATAAGATGGACTGTGTGAGGGAATCGAGCTGCAGTTCGTCGTCGTCAGCATCTCCTAAGACCGAAGGTGCCAGATCAGTGCCCACATTTGGAGGAACCAGACTCGATTTCGATGACCTTAACGGGTCAGATGTCCTGTGAGAAAGGACTAGCCCTTTGCGGTGGAACCCTGCCTACCCGAAGAACATCCTCCATGCCTCCTACACTAGCCAGGCCGTTCTAAGTGGACTCATCAGGTATGAATAATCACATTGTTCAGCCCAACGACATTTGTGCTAAGCACACCGACACCACGAGAATCTCGTGAAAGGAGGCTTACCAATCTGTAAGTCCAAAACAAAGCACTGTATAACCAACCTGGAAGGTGTTACTTGACTGGCTAGACCTTCGTTGCTCATGTCTACAGTATGCACCGCGGAGCAACCAAAATCGTTTAACTCGATCATATCATCAGCCCAGTCGTCACATATGTACACTAGACCAAGGTACAGGTGAAGTGCGACTAATCTCCGCTCGTCCCATATGTGTGTGTACCTGCATGCATGCAGTATGCGAGAGAAACGGACTGGGACGTCAACCTGAAAGTGAAAAAGACACTAATGTCCCTGAATATCTTTTCCTATATGACGGGGCTAACAACAGTATAGACAAGGTGTGAACAGGGAGCGTCGAATGGAGAGAAGACAAGGGTATGTTGCCGTAGTCCACATGCACTGGTCTATCGTAAGGTTCTCTTGCGTATTAGTCAACCCACCCTCGCTGTTCGATGTTGTGCTTATAACCCGACTTTATTCGGTCCCGTCTAGTCCGAGGAAGCCGCTGTCGTGGTAACCATATAACCTTATAATGGCTTTCGTGTTGACTGACTCCAGTTTGTAATAGTTAAGTAATTGGGGAATATATCTGGAACAGTGCGGTTGCGGAGATGGCGTTGAATCAGTTCGATTGTAACTTACTTGAAGCTACTATAACGGTTGACGACCCACTTGACTCATATAATCGGCTCGGTAAAGGGATGGGTGTTACAAGGGTTAAGTCTGTTAGCAGCTTGCAAGAGTACAAACTAATAATACACACGTCTTGTCGTCAGTGTGGCTGCTCTCACGACAATGATGTCTAAGCACGTCCCTTAATTTACCAAGTGTATACGGTAATTGAATCTTGGCGATAAATTGTACGTGGGCCACATGTAAAGCCTCTCTTGCGCCTGGTTCCTGGTAACATCAGCGTCATCACGTCAAGCGAACTATTCATAGAAGCGCTTATTTACCCAGCCTGGCGCTTCAGCTTCTTCTCGTGAGGGAACACAGCAGAGCCCTCCCGCACATCTCTTCATTTCTAGTCGTGGCTTGAGCCACGGGCTACAATTACCTGGTGCAGCCGCTATTGCGGGTCGTAGGTACAGAGGTCAGATAGTAAGCGAGGGTATTGTACACGTACTGCATACCGACAGCAGTATAGGTCGATGCAATATCTTGTCTTTGCTATTCACTGAAGTACAAGGGAGCTGTGAGCTGCGGCTCCATTGGGGAGGGACACGCAAGCCAATTACTAGGCCCTTCTCCGCGCATGTCCCGCAGGTGACGAAGCCGGTTGTGCCGCACGTGGGGATAGATAGCACTGCTGCAATATACACCAGGATTGAGTTGCGATGGCCACGGGACGCAAAGATGGCCTGTCCTATCTAAAGCGCCATGCCGGATCATGGGCCGTAGTGTATTCTCGTCAAAACCGCGCGGGTAATAATCACTCCTCGATGCGACCTGATCCTGGACTTTGTTATTCTTGGCTTAAGGGCTGATGTGACTCTAATTTGCTAACACGACCTACTACAGGGTCGGATCGCATAAGCTGGTTCAAGGCTCACAGGAAATCCTAACGAAAACGGACATCAGATTTCCGCTTCTCCCGTTTTTTCAAAGATGAATCACCAGCTGGTCATCTTTGAGTTGCTGGGAAAAGATGTCACGCGGAAGGTTAGTCAGTCTTCAGAGTGTCAAGTTGAGGTTAAGGCGTATGACGATGCCAAGAACCAGCTCCCTGTAAGTACGGCTTACCCGTATTATAACGTTCCATAATTGGGAAGCTCTCGCGGTCCAGTCCTGATATAGCAATCCTTAATTCCGAAAATCTCAATTGGCGACTGCAACTAGTCGGGAAATATCTGGCGTCTTGCGAGAAACCGAGGAACCCCGGAAGGTAGGTGCAGGAAGTTGAATGCGAACTAGCATCAGCCTCAGGCCACAAAATCGTATCTGTGGGGATGAGACCAGGGTCCTAACGGCCCAGGTCATCCATGGACCATGTCGATTTCGTATCTTCACTCCAGCACCGTCTATCCATTTTGGCTGCAGCTAATATTGTCGTTATACCAGGTACCGTTGCGCATCTATACATCTGCATGTACAGTAGTTGAGGTCCCACAACGGAATGCACCGTGACCCTGGAGGGCCTCGTCATCTATCTATCTTGATCTAGGGACGCCCAGTCCCCCCTAGAATCCCCACAGTAGGGTGGTTTCTCGTCTCCATTCACTGGCATATAGTTTCTGAGGTAGTGGTCAGCTTGGAGATGTGACCAAAACTCACCAGTTTCAACCGGCCAATCCGGAGTTTGCCAATTGCCGCACCCCCGATGCCTGCAAATTCCACCTGAGTGCTACAGATGTGTCTATCTAAGTAGCGTAAAACCCGTTTAGAAGTTCACAAAAAAGCCACTCCCGTAGGTGGCGTTCTATGCTTCGTAAACCATAAAAGCTGATTGGGACGCATCCTATCTGTTCCACTATAGCTCTCTTATGGCTCAACGCCACCGTGGCCAGCGGCTCGGCGGGCACATGAGGCAGGGTATCACCACATGATCTTAGGTGCATGTCTAACGGCGCAGCTCCAGCAGCTCCTGAATGATCCGGAACGGGATGGCTGCGTTTATTCCAAGACCGTCAATACCCATCATGGTGGTATGGGGAAAATCTTAGAGTGGCATTTCCCAGCTACCCCTCAGGGGTACGGCTGAACTGGAGGATGTTGAACTTACCAGTCGTATAAGCATAACCCAATTCCGTTCCAACTTAGCTGTATGACCGTTAGTAAGGCGTGGCGAAGAACTTTTCAGCTTTCCATCTTAGATAATCTGACTAACATCAGTGAATGTAGGCGTTCAGGTTATGGGGTAAGGCACGTTTGTTTGAACTCGTCAAGTGTCTCCCGTTGCTGTTTTTCCCTTTGATGCTATAAAAATGCGGTGTTTTCCCCTCGATACCCAACGTTACAGCGAACCTTGATCCCATTGCTTACCAAATTCTCGCCAAAGCCTTGCCTCGGTGTTACCACGCGCTGATAATATCGCCGAGTTGGCGGCCGGGCCCTAAACGTAACATCGGTCCCGATGCTCTCGGGTCATCGCAAAGAACTCACTAGTGGCGTCAAGAACTTAACCGAGCATGTCGTCTGACCACCTGAACTTCTATTCGCTGTATCATCTCAATATTCTCGAGAGACGACTGGGGAACATTGGTCTGGCCTCCCAGTAGTGTCTTGTTGTCGTTCGCGTCAGACTTTGTTAATACAGGTGGGGAACACACCTCTAAGGCAAAGCATCTAGATTCTACTGTGCCGTGCCGCTTCTCTGTCAAGTGCCAAGACATGACGAGTATTGTAACTTCTCGGTAATTGCTGCCAAGAAGACTACTCAACTACTGTGAGCGCTCCCTCTGCAGAATGCATTCTTCCCCCCTCGTTTCCTAGGATAGTCTGACTATCGAAGCCAGAAGTGCCCATTCCAAGAAAAGAAATGGCGGTCACGATATGACGAGAATGCTGATGGTCTCTCTCATCAACCAATGACCCACGACGATTTGTTGGTAGGCATCTTCGCCTATACTACTCTGCACATCCAGTTGCCAAGGACAGTCCAAGGAATAACCTAGTATCTAGGTGATGGAGTGGAGTATTCTTCTAGAAGCAGGAAACGTTTCACCACTTTACCATGCTTCTGGCTTCCTTGGAACGCCTATGGGGAGAGTGGATTGCACTTCCGCTTGTGACATTGCGATGGTCAGTGCTGAAGTAAATGCCGTACTGGTGCGAGGGGAAAAGCTCTTGGCGTTAAACTCTTGAAACAATGTGCGAAAGCACGAGAGGTGTCCTTGCTGTGATGTAGTATCCTGAAGCACTGTTACCGTAAAGGAGTGTTTCCGATTGATACCATGTTGATTAAGCCAGAACCATGTCTATCCCCTTGGATACGATAAGCTGATGCAAAATAAGAGCACCATAACGGACCAACTGAATGAAATCGTGACTGTTCTTGGTACTCTCAGAATCGTCTTTTGAGTCCCGAACTCCTGGTCCTTGCAAATCTTTTAAGCGAGAACAGTAAATAGCAGTCACCTGCCATTCTGAGGATGTATATCATACCGGAGACTTCGGACGGTTTAAGCGCATTAGGTTACTAGAACGCCATATGTTGATGTTGAGTTGCCTGTGGAGCTTATTGTTAATATCTCCAATAAAGATCTACCAACATACGGACCATCACCTCATTTGAACGAACATCACCGCCTGAGCTCGATAATAACATATCTCAGCAATGTGTCCTCCCTTTTTACAGCTCGAACATCCCACTGTTCGGAATGCAAGCTTATCAATTAGTCATTACATAATCTTTTACCTGTCTCAAGGGGTTTCCGAGTATCCGTCTGTGAGATCGAGTGTATCTTGTTAAATAACTCCTCGGCTCATGATGCGCTTTGGAGTATCCGTTTTACGGCCGAGCGGCCGAACCCTGCTACCGCTTAACCAATGCTGGTGCGATGCATCCGACAACGGACCATGAAATTTTAACCGAGTAGCCCCCAAATTCAATTCATTGAGGCAGGTTGGGTAACTGAAGCTGCAATAATTGATCAAGGCCTAGAACGTTAATACGCTGGGCCATGACCACTTATGGTCGTAGATCAGAATAGATATGCCAGTGGGTGTTCTAGAAGCTATATAGGCATGCCTAATGTCTCAGAGCAGAAGTCGCTATCCATTCATGATATAACTATGGTAAAATTCGAAATTTGCATGTGAGATCGCTCCGTAAGAGATGATGTTCGGATTAGGCATTGGTACTTACTGGGTTAGAAGAGAGTGCATTATGAAGTCGATAATCAATTGAGTGACATCAGGATCATTAGCTTAATAATGTGATGAGGGTTCGCCTAGACTGCATTACAGTGTACAGTATATTCCATGAAGCTAGATTTGTCAGTTAGTAGACTCAAGGAATAAACAAATAAACTCTAAACCTCTAATCTCACTGCGATGATCCAACTTAGCACGGCGAATAGCGCAGCGACATGTCAACTGAGTGATGTCACCCCGCATAACAAGCAATTCGTTGATGAAAAATTCCGGTATATAGCGCTGTATTAATGCTTCTAGCTCGCGCAATTTCGTGTATAATCGGGTTCGTTATATTTTCGCCACGTGCTTGTTTATCTTTGCGGTTACTGGTATTCTAGGGTGGTCTCCAGCTAGCCGAAGGCCGGTGATGGCCTCAAGCTCATCTACGGCCTCAAAAGCCTTACCAAGAGAGACTTTGATAGTGCGAAATCCTATTTTACGACCACATTTGAGGTTCTCTCCAATGTCGTCTAGGAACAGCACCTCGGTCGCGTTCACACCATCTATCCAGCCTAGCGACTGGCCCCTCTCCGAGGAAGCATTGGCTCGCGCGAATTTATCCACCTCTCGCAGCGTGTATTCGTACATGCGAGCGTCTGGCTTTCGCAGACCCACATGGGCCGAGGACTGCAATGTTCAGAGTCAGTTATTGCCATTTTGAGTAGTATCGTAACCGCTGAAGGCTTGGAACACTGTTCTGGCTGACGCTTTGTATTCCAAATATGGCCAAAACGAGAAGGAGGTGTCTCTGGAAACTGCTTACTACAAAGACATCAAAGAGACTTCGAATCGGGTCCGCGTAGAAATCGTCGCGATATAGCGGGTGGCCGTTGGGGAAAATAACGGTGTTGCTCATAGCGGCAAGAATGAAGCGACCACTCGCCTTCAACCGCTGCAGGGCTGGATACATCCACGGGTCAGGGGCCGTAGACGAGATCATCATATCATTAAAGAGCCAACGTCCATCTATCCTAGGAACACGAGGGACTTCCTGTGGTATACGCGAATCTTTGTCTGCCTGGGTCTTGTAAAAAGCAGCCCACCTCTCCGCGTTGTGTAAGTCCTCGTTAAAACCAGCAAAAAAGGCATCGTTCATGAGGATCTCTCCACGCTCGAGTCGGTGCCAGAACCCATTTGGTGCCGTCTTAGAAATTGAATGATTGATCCAACCGGGCGGGATTCCGAGACTTAGCTCGTAGTCTAAAATTGATTGGAAAGGTGAGACAACCTGGTGATCACGTTAGCTTTCATACGTCTTCATTGAAGATGTCACATATAGCTAGAGTTTGAAGCGGCCGTTTCGTCTCTATTGCGTATGACAGCTAGTTCATAATAATATCTACGCAATAGAAAGAGGTTGTTGGTCTTCAACTCACGCAGACACCACCAATGTCAAATAAGAGCACTTTCGGGGGCTTTTGAACTGCCATGGTGATGATACTAAGTCGGCTGATGTAAAATTAACAAAACGGATAACTTAAATTTACTTTATATTGCAACGAATAGTCATTAAAAGAATGTGTCGAGGTTTACGGTGAAAACATCGAGTAGAAAGTGTTCAACCTCAAAAGAGGTGTGTAAAGTCATGTGAATTGATGCCATAGACTGACTACCTACCTAGGTCCTAGTTAGTTAGGAGGAGCCTCGGCTTTGAAGAGAGAGACTCCTGTCAGACCTCGGAATGGCAGCAGGTGGTGGTCTGTGCACAACGGTCTCTGTCGTCGCCCACCTGGCTTTTATCGTGGCCCACCACGCTGCTGTTTCGACCAATCAGCATTACAGACTTTCACAAGCGAATTTTCACCCACAAAAATTCCAACCCACTATCTTTTTGTTAAGTGCCCTCTCAGACAGCTCTGCTCAACACCATCATCACCAACCCAACCTGACCTGTTCAACGAGCTGATACCGCCGCCAATCAGCCAAATCAGTCAAAATGGTGAGTTGAAACCGACATCTCTGTCAATTGCGATGCCAGAAATGGCCAATCCAATTGCCTGTCGCCCGCGAGACTGAAAGAGTCCATGCAAGATGCTTCGGATACGGAGGATTATCTGAAGCGCAAATTGCTGACTCGGGAATATTGTGACAGGCCTTCCACAAGCTGGTCAAGAACAGCGCGTACTACAGGTGAGTAACTCTCTTCTTGGTCTCTGCAGGGCCTGTCGGCTGATCCGGTTTCTCGGCAACAGTCGCTTCCAGACGAAGTACAAGCGCAGGAGAGAGGGAAAGACCGACTACTATGCCCGCAAGCGCTTGATCACCCAGGCCAAGAACAAGTACAACGCTCCCAAGTACCGTCTGGTCGTCCGCTTCACCAACCGCGACATCATCATGCAGATCGTCACCTCCGAGATCTCTGGTGACAAGGTCTTCGCCTCCGCCTACTCCCACGAGCTCAAGGCCTACGGTATCACCCACGGCCTCACTAACTGGGCCGCCGCCTACGCTACCGGCCTGCTGATCGCCCGCCGTGTCCTCAAGAAGCTCGGCCTCGACGAGACTTTCACGGGTGTCGAGGAGCCTGATGGAGAGTACACCCTCACTGAGGCCATGGAGGAAGATGGCGAGGAGCGCCGCCCTTTCAAGGCTTTCCTCGATGTTGGTCTTGCCCGCACTTCCACCGGTGCCCGCGTGTTCGGTGCCATGAAGGGCGCTTCTGACGGTGGTATCTTCATTCCTCACTCCGAGAACCGTTTCCCCGGTTTCGACATGGAGTCCGAGGAGCTTGACGCCGAGACCCTCAAGAAGTACATCTACGGTGGTCACGTCGCTGAGTACATGGAGACTCTGGCCGACGATGATGAGGAGCGATACAAGAGCCAGTTTGGCCAGTATCTCGAGGATGACATTGAAGCAGATGGCCTTGAGGAGCTGTACACCGAGGCTCACGCTGCCATTCGCGAGGACCCCTTCAAGAAGGCTGAGGGTGAGGGCTCTAAGAAGACTAAGGAGCAGTGGAAGGCCGAGAGCAAGAAGTACCAGACTCCCAAGTCTACCAAGGCCGAGAAGGAGGAGAGAGTCAAGGCCAAGATTGCTGAATTGCGTGACGCATAAATCGCAGGCAAGGTACGAAAAAAATAAACAGGAATGTCCTTGTTGCACTTTACGGTTGTCTTTCGGCATGGGGAGTTCATAGGAATGGCATTCTCGGCAGGTCGCTTAATGAATTGATGAAGTTAAGGCTCTGTCAATATAATGATTTCTCACGTGATTCTCACAATTTCCGAATTTTGGCCTGTCTTAGAAATCGTAGAACTTGCCCGTGTTCATAAAGCTCCAGCTTAGCCTTCTGGACCATACATCCAGCAATACATGCAATCGGCATTATTTGTGTCTTATGCATCGCATTAAAATTATTTGGTGTGACGAGGAGCGGAATTTAGTAAGTGCCACGACTAAGGATTTGTCTCCGGCCACACACGTTTTTGTGCTCATGAGCCCTTAAAGCACGACGTAGACCCTATACCAACTCACACATAGGGATTTATGTTTACTCCACAGACCATATTAAATGGCTAATGTTAGGCATATATGTACATGTCCATACCCATGCAGAAATGTATCAAAATGCACAAATGTACCTATCACCACCCACACCTATTTGTCCGTCTATCTCACCTCAGATGAGAGGCGATGCTAACATAGAAAGCGTGATCAATTGTCCTGCCTTAATACCACAGTATTCATTCATACACGCCTTATCATTTAGCCCAACTTGCACCTTGGGGACGAAAACTCGGCATTAGGTCAATCATCTTCCTTGCTGCCCTCTTCGTCACTTTTTGCCATCTTTGCTCTCGGAGTCCTCAAAAGGCGGGCGCTTCGACTCCATGGCGGCCTTTGATTCGTCTCCCTTGAGCCCCTTGTCTAGCAGCAGTCTCTCTCTCAGCGACGACGGCTGCAATCTGAAAGGACTTGCCAGCGTATGTAGACGGGGACTTGAGAAGGGAGGACTGATGGATTGGTTAGATAATCGTAGGTGAATTTATAGCGGAAGGAAGGACAGCGTGAGCTAAGAACACAGACAATTATGTTACTTACATACTACCCCCCGCCGCAGGGCTGTCGGGCTCTTTATCGTCTTGCGCCTTGGTATCAACATCAGCTTCCTTCGAGTGGCCTTGTAGTTCTACGAGGCCGTAATCTATGGACTTCCATAGGAGGGAACGACCCAGTGGCCGTTTTTTGTCGCGAGGACTAAACTTGCGCTTTCTAGGCGTAGTAGCTGACGACGGATGAGAAGCCCGGTGCGGCGTGCGAGGCGGCGGAAGCAGCGCTAGTGAGCTTCCGAATAGCGTTCCTTGACCCAGTCTCCGAGGAGAGTTAGTTCCAAAATGGATACGTGGGGGAGAACCGTCCTGCTTGGTGGGCTCGGGTTGCGTCTGTGCTGGCTCGGGGGCGACAGAGGACTCAGGCTTAAGGACCACGTCAGACCCGTCGATGTTTTGGCTCCTCTGCATGGAATCGAGTTTTTCCTCTACTCGCTCAATGGATTCCTCGATTTTCTCCAGCCTTGCTGTGTTCTCGGCGATCATCTCGGCAATGTTGGCGAAGTTGATGAAGATGCGCCTAGTGAGGACAGAATGTCAGATCTCCAGTGGTCTTAATCTGTAGCATAACTGTGCCAGACTGCTGTATCTAGTAAAGGGAGTAACAGTTTCATCGAATGCTGATGGCGGTAACGGAAAAGGAGTGAATATATATAGACTTAGACTTAGACTTAGACTTACTGTTCTGCCATCGACAGTATTTGCGGATTATCCGGCATCACAATTCGGTCCGCCATGATCCCCAAGTCCAGAGTACCTATCTAAGTAGATAGAATATACCTCGGAAGGATTTCTGGGCCAATGTTAGCACGCTATGTTATAATTTGACGTTGCAGTACAGCGTTCAGGGGCAGACTATTTACCGGCTGTTAAGCTCGTTGACGAAGCTCGTGAGTAAAGCCTGAACTACGATGAATCAACTAGCACAGGATTGTCATGAGGTATGTGTATGTGGTTAACATCTATAGTAATATAATGAAAGGAGATCTAGGAGAAAAATTTAACTCTTATACACAAAAAACCCTACTATTCCCTTATGTTGCCTGGTAACAAAGCACGTGTGGCCATCACTTAGGAAACCTACCTCTCTGCCTAAAGTAGGTAGCTAGGTAACGGGTTTCTTTGTCACTTTCTGGTGTGTACCTAGTGATTGGTTTTGAGCAGGATACTTAATTA
This sequence comes from Xylaria sp. FL1777, assembly GCA_022578965.1. Taxonomy (NCBI): domain Eukaryota; kingdom Fungi; phylum Ascomycota; class Sordariomycetes; order Xylariales; family Xylariaceae; genus Xylaria; species Xylaria sp. FL1777. Next base: position 20,627 of record MU400726.1, on the reverse strand, counting down.
GAACCTGACGCGTTGAGTGTTATGTTGTTAGTCGCGTTCAGACGCGACTGTGGTGAATGCAAAACAGGACTTAGAAGCAAACTCTGATGTTACAATCTGTTTTCCCAATACAAAGTGAAATCCTCTTTCTCCGTTACTCTTGTTCTACTCAAAGAAAGGATGGCACTTGTTCTCTGAGACATGCTAGGTATAGGTAAGAGAGAAACATATGTGTAGAGCAGATTGATAAAAGCTCATTCCCTCATATGCAGATGAACTAAAGTGACCAGATGATTGATATAGTCACAACGAAGCAGGTCTCAAAGGTATCAAGCTTGGGTCCTATTATCCACTTTGGAGGGAGCCGCAATGACCAAGTGCAAGTAATCCCATGGCAAATGTGACATCTGTTGAACATGACAATACTTGACGCAAACACCTATGGGTATGCTGCCAGCTAGCGCGAACAAATGAGCGAGCGCATTGTAGCTTTTGCTTTCCATTCAACTTTGCCCATTCTTTATTGACTCCCTTCAACCTACTTCCCCCTTAAACGTCATTGATTCATTTCGAATTCCCAGACCCAAATTTCGCTCCCTTATAACTCTACGAATAGATCCGTACTACACCAATAGCCCTTCTTGAATACGGACATGTTTGGAAATGACTTGAAACTCATTTCAGCTCAACTCTACCCTGACTAGCTTCAAGTCTTGCTTATCATCGCGCCGACTGCTCGATTCTTCAAGATGTCCTGCTTGAAGAATAAAAGACGTCGATACTACCGCGACAAGGACTGGAAGCCACCAAGGGACCTCCTAATCCCATCTCAGTACCTTTACCAACTTGGATTCTCAGGACCAAGCTATCAAACAGCACCAAACTACCATGCTCTGGCGAGCTACCAGCCTATGGCGGCATCGTCACACTTCCTACCCTTGCTACAGGCGCCTTCGACAACAGTACCTCCTATGATAACACAATCTTCCGCCATGATACAACCTTCTGCGATACTGCAGCCTGCTGCGATGATACAGTCTCAAACGATGGTACAACCTTCTACGATAATGCAGCCTTCTACGATGATGCGGCCTTCTACGATGATGCGGCCTTCCGCAATGATACAACTTTCTACAATGGTACAGCCTCATACAATGCTACAACCTTCAACTATGATACAGCCTTCTGGAATGGCACCTATGTTGCAAGCACCTCATTACTATGGCCCCTATCCACCATATAACACTTTCATCCCCCCTCGCTTCTGAGACATTACATAAGGAGCTTTCGATACAGGATATTACTACGAGCATATAAGGGAACCCGGAAAGGAGGAGTGCTCGGGACACGTCCAACGAGCCTTACAGAGCCAATATGCACAGGACGCAGCCTTGCTTGGTCGAATGCGATTTGGGTTAGCAAGTAAGGATGACATTAAGGTTGGGAAAGGTGGAATTTCGGATGAGAAAATCGTCGCAGTAGCACAACACGAGGTTGGGAGAGATCGGCTGTGCATGTGATAACAGAGAAGGTGACCACCACCAAGCCGGCGCGTGGGCGCTAATAGGACCCGACGTTATACCCGTTTAACCGTGAACCAAATAGATTTCCTCCATGGGTGGTAGGTCCGATTCACGTGACTGATGCATCCTTGTCTCTTGACATCTCAAGGGAATGGCTGTTGTGGGTTGGGGTTGGGCCGTCGGGTGGTAAGACGAGCGTAGAGTTACCGTAAGGAATTAGCATCGGGACAGCGGTACACAGCGGTATACGGCGAGACGAGACACGTGAGATGCTAATCCTTCGATCTACGCAGTATTGGCATCCGAACAGAGGAGTTGGTGGCGCCAGACTTTGGCTGCAATAGGGAGGTTATCGGAGGGATGGAAATTCTCAGGCCATTCGGGACTGTTGGATAGAGAAATCTTGGTCTCGCTGCTGCGCTTCTCGCCTCCGCCCGAAGGAACCTCACTCGGTGGCGCGCGCCGGCTTTAAGACAGCGGGGGCAGAATCATGCAAGGGAGCAACTCTAATTGTAACCGCATCACCTATTCTACATTACTAAGCTTAAGCTGTCTCTGCACCTATTGCTAAGTAATTTAGATGCAACGAGAGTTGAGTTGAGGATCAGGGAATAAAATTAAGGGTATGGTTTAATCTGGTCTCGTGCAATTCTAGTGTATACTGTCTAAGTAACTGGCAGTTGGACCAAGAAAGGCGGAGAATGCGGATTGCGGATTATACACATACATACTGCGGTCAGACTGGGTACGGTGAAGACGTTGCGCTGTCATATGCGTATGGTGATGGAGAAATCCGCTTTGTGTGGTGTGCTAGGTACCTAGTCTAGTCTACCATGTAGGCATGGTACCTCCACAGTATGTCTGTGGCAAATCATCGCTGTTTTTGAGCTAGTATGTACCCAGTATGCGCACGAGTATGTTCTTCTTCAAAGTTAAGGTGTTGCTAGCAAGTACTTACCTAGACTAGCGGTTAGCGGTTAGCGATTTGATACATGTGACAGAAAATAAGCTCGTGGATCGCATCTGCTAATGCTGCACTTCCATCAACTCTGACTCTTGAAGAAATCGGGCAAAGGGGCTTGAATTCATGCCAACACTACATAGGTAGTAAGGTAGGATGGTAATGAAGGGGCTTGCATGTGAAGAGAGGAGCTGAATGCGCAGGTAAAGTCAATCATGATAGACCCCTCCTTAGTATATATTAGTATGTACGTACCTACCTAGTGTACCCTCCGCAAGCTACTGTAGGTACTAGGTATTGTAGTGTATACACTAAAGCAGAATCATTAGTGGAGAGGATCTAGCCCGCCAAAGAGTAGCGCGCTTCTTTGGCATAAATTCTAGGCCCTGCATACTACTATACATGCATCGTCTGAACAGGTGATTCGGATTCCGCGTTGTGAAACCCTAGTAGCAGTGGTAAAGGAGAACTCAAAGAACGCTCAGAGTACCTACCCGACATGTAGGTAGGTGACCACATAGTCAACAGCAGTCAAATTTCTGCACTGTGTTCTTTTGAAAACGGCTTTGAGGGGATAAAGAAGAAATGCACTATGTCCTACTTAAGCAGATAGGTCCCCTTGATATCATTGGCTTCTATTTTGCCAACAACCATAAACGAGTCTAGTGGGAGGTTGTGTAAACTTTGGATTCACCACAGAAACCAGGATTCAAGTATGCACACTACATCATGGCTTATAAGTACGCAGTTCAGTAGGTACCTACGTACTTACATGTACGCAGTAGGTACACGAAAGCAGAAGTTTGAGCCAGAGCCAGAGCCAGACTTGTCAATGTTCCCGCCTGCACCCCACCTGTTAATGCCGCTCATTGCATCCATTCTTGGCCGACAATCCAGGGTAGGTCCAATGACTAGCGCACTCGACATACCTACCTATCCGAGAAGAGATGATTTACCAGCCTAGCCACCGCTGTTTGCGCTACTTTGTGCAGTGCAGGTAGACTCGTGCTGTATCAGCCCACTACTGCAGCACGTACAGGAGACTGCCCAGGTACCTTACAGTGTGCACCCGTACTGTATGGCGTAAACCCCAGTCTAGGTAGTCTGGCAGGTACCGTGCCTACAATTGATTCAATAACACCCTCTGTCAACCACAACCTACATACATACCTGCGAACGTCATCGTGAGCTTTCGGGGCTACCACCTTCAGCGCCTTTAGCACTTTCAGCACTTTCAGCACCCTCAAAAACCCTCAGCGAAAATGATTCCCCAACGTATGCATTGTTGGCTGCCCTCTTAACAACAACTCTCTTGGAAACTAGGCATTTCCCCTCTCGTACCGAATCACTCCCATTATCTGGAATTGCAATCTCTAAACAAAGCATATCGGAGTTGCATCCCCCCAATTCCCGGTCCAGGGTTCTTGGATCCTTGGATCTTTGGGTCCGCCCTACGCCCCTATCGCGAAACATTGCGTATCATTGCCCTCGCCGTCTTTCTGGACACTCTTAGCACCTTCTATCTAGTTGAATTATCCTCTCCTTGCCCGGTTACAAGAAAACGAGGTCGTCGCTGATCTAAGGGGTGGTGTCAGGTAAACCTACACACAAACATTCCGCGAGACCAAACTACTGGATTACACCTTTGCTATCCTTGCCCGATAATCTTTGTTTCTGTATGCAAGTTCAGATCTTGTTGAATCAAGATGGAACATGTATTGGATGTGAGCTGGATGACTCATGGTAAAGGTATGTACATTCTTCTTTGCTGCATAGCTTGCCTCCTAATCCGTTACGAACCTCTACCATACACGTACATATTGCAAGCGCTAATGGTCTGTCATTTTACGTTAGATATCCTCCATAGAAATGGGCACCATACGACTGCTCCATCCCAATCCGATCAGGGCGTATCTGTTTCGTCTCAGCCGTTAGAGCTTGCGACCCCGAGCAAAGCCAATGGTAAACCGGTCTCCTATTCTCCTTCGCCTTCCCCTGCCGCTACGGCACCACCGCCAAATCCAAGTTCTACGCAATCGCCAACGCCAGCTAAGCCCATCCCCCAACGAGGAGGTAGATCGAGGAGCTTATCAAATGAATCACCCACGGGTCCCAATGGCACGCCACCACAGAGGAGGAGCTCTTGGTTTTCCAATATCTCATCCAGATTCGCCGGGTCACCTTCAAACGCTCAGAGTCAAGGACCAAACCCGTCGTCTAAATCCGATATTGATGTCGATGATGTGACTCCTCTGCCCAAGATTACGCCGAACAAAAATGCTGTTCTTCCTCACGCAGCACGGCAAAGCGGGGACGCCCCTTACATTCCTGCGCCTCCGAGGGGCGGCCAGCCGGGCTTCTTGGGTGTGTTGCGTCGCCTATCCTCATCTAATACAACTATCAGCCCCGGTGCAAGAGCAAGCCATGGTCTAGTTGAGCGGAGGATTTTAAATGTTGATAAAAATCGGGAGAGGTGTCGCTTAAACGAACTCAACCAGGCCAAACTGCGCCGTGTTGCATTCTGCGTTGATGTTGAGATCGCCCCAATGCCTAAATACACCAATGAAGACACGCCGTCTAAGGCAGGTATAGAAAAGAGCGATAAGCTGAAGGCGGCCGAAAGGGGTGAGGGACTAGCTTTAAGAGAGTCTAAGACTGTTGAGGACAAAAAAGAGAATGTTGGCGTCGTTAAAGTTATTGGTGGATCATTACCTAAAGAATCCGAAAAGGAGGATACTGCGACTGTCAATGGCAAACGGGAAGAATCACCTACCGAAACGGGAAAGGGTCAAAAACCGGAGAAGGAGATTTCGCGGAAAAGGGAAAAGAAAAAGAAAAGTGAAGCTGAGCGGAAAGCCAAGAAGGAGCAAAAGCGGAGGGAGGCTCTTGAGAAAGGAGCTATTCCTATGGAGATCCATCTTGACAGCGATTCATCAACCGAGGCCAAATCTACGTCGACTCGTTCCTCACGGCGCCAGGGGATACCTACTACGAGCCCTGGAAGGATATACCGAAGATGTTGTCAACTACGAGAAGCCGACATACTTACCAAGGTCACGGCCCAGCTTCCGAAGACCACCGAAGGCTGCACTGATGGCATTGTCGACAAGCTGGATCTGACCGGCTACTACTTATCATTGCAAGATCTGGTCACACTAGGAGATTTTCTCGCAGTGGTTCCATTTAGAGAAGTCTGCCTAGAAAACTGCGATCTAACTGATGAGGGGGTGCGTGTCATTCTAGCTGGCCTTCTCGCAGCTAGAAGGCCGAATATTAAGCACCGCAAATCAACAACAAAACCGGACGACTCGACACCTCAAGGTGGTGTCGTTGAGCGACTGGTTCTCAAAAATAACAAATTTGGCATAGACGGCTGGAAGCATATCTGCTTGTTTATCCACATGTGTCGATCCATCAAGTGTTTAGACCTTTCAAGCATACAGTTTCCCACGGCAATCGAGCCGTCCAAGCTGCCTCACCATCACCACCTTGGCCATCACGGACAAAGTGCACCTACGCCTCTCGATATATCATCGCTCCTATCAAAGAGTCTTGCAGATCGCCTGGCCGGTCCAGAACTCGAGCTACTCAATCTAGGTGCTACAAGATTGACGTCAAGCCAGCTAAAGTGTATTATTGATGGGGTGTTGAAATCAGGAGTGTCGAGACTAGGGTTGTCACATAATAGTCTCGATGCTGCCGGAGTGGAGCATGTAGCAAGGTATCTTCGTAATGCTCAGTGCGAGGGTCTCGACCTTGGCGGAAATGATCTCAACGACCATATCGACATGATAGCTGGTGCTCTTGATAGTAACGACGCACTATGGGCACTCAGTCTCGCGAATTGCAATTTGCATCCTGCTTCTTTATGCAAGCTCCTCCCAAAGCTACCGAAGCTAACTAATTTCAAATTCTTTGATCTTTCACACAATCAAGCTCTCTTCGAATCGGAGCCTAATGCCATCTCCCTGCTTCGCCGGTAAGTTTGGAAAAAACGATAGCATAAACTTATCACTAACTCAATGTCCTTAGGTATCTCCCTAACTTGGATCACTTAAGGAGGTTGCATCTCGCCGATGTATCCTTATCTTCAGAACAAGCGATTGCCCTGGCTGAAATACTACCTGAGGTTAAGTCCCTCGCTCATATTAATCTCCTTGAAAATCCAGATCTGGTCCGCCTTGCAGATGCCAGAACAGAGGATATGCAAGAAGAAGCGTGCGCATTGTATGCTTCATTACTAGCCGCCGTTCGTGTATCCAAAACGCTAGTCAAGATCGACATTGACGATCCAAGCTCGGAATCTGGAGAGCTCGTCAAGGCGTTGGCCAACCGTCTAGTAGTGTACACCATGCGGAATATGCAAGGAGAACCTGACATTCGAGATTCCTCCACCGATGATTCGGCTCCGAAACTTGAGAAATATCCTGATGTTCTTCGCCATATTGTTGGCCACGAAGAAGATTATCCCGTCGTAGCCGAAGATGATGACTCCGAATTAGCGCCAGACGAGGACTACGTCATTGGTGGTACTGGGGTCGCCAAGGCTCTTGCTTGTGTTTTGAAGAATCGGGGCAACGATTCAGGAAGACAATCCGGCGAGTTTACGCGAGAGCTCGATGATGGAGCGACGACAACTCGATCACAACTACCTCCTGGGAAGGCCAAGGACATGTCCAAACATTTACTTGCAACAGCGCGAAAAATTCGAGCACGCCTGCAGCCTGCATTAGCCAGTGCCAAGGCATCTGCTAAAGAGGATTTAGCCAACTACCGTGAGTTCAGTTCATTCCCTCACCCTATTCGGTCGTAAAGCTGATTATGTCTTAGATCGCCTAGCTTTCCTCGATCAGACGATCGAGGGGATTATCAACCGCTTTGAAGATGAATTTCCAGATACGCGACAGTTGGATGATCCAAACGAGGTTACATCAGACCTCAGTTCAACAGCTCCAGAGTCGGGTACTACTCCAGAACCCCCTGAAGTCGAGACCTTGGCTCTGTCGGATACTGAAGATGTCGAGACGGCATTGCGTCCTCCCATCCGCTCACGTTCCGGTTCTATTATCTCGCATACATCTAAAGCTTTCTCGGAGGAAGAGGGCCTTGCCCTTCGCGCTGGCCATAGATTCCGTCGCAGCTTTATGTCACAAAACCAGTTTAAAATTCTCAACAGTGACGAGGAAATCAGCAATAACCCCCACCACGTTCAACTAGTCACTAGTCTTATGGAAGATCTCATGGAAGACTACGAAGAGATACGGAAACGGGTTGAGGAGATAGGTATCGTGAAAGCATTTGAAGAAGACAAAGAGAACATATGGAAATTACTAAGGGACAAAGATCCTCAGTATTGGGATGTCTTCCTCGAGAGTCAGGAGAAAGCACGGGCTAATATCAAGGTCGAGCCGAATGGAGTGAAGACTGATCTAGCGCAAGAGAGCGCGGTTGTCGACGAGGAAGATGCTGCAGATTAAAGAAAACCATGGCCGAGCGCTTGGCTTGCAGCAGTGGAGAACTGAACCATCATGGTTGCCCGTGCGAATCACACTGGGGTGGATCATTCCTACTGCGTAGGTAGAAGGCGGTAGAGATATAATCCCTGAGGAAGAGGTGGGCATCCCGAACAGAACAAACACATCCACCATCTCTCCTTGTCAGAATCGCACGGCTACTACTTTGATCAAAGGGCACGCATCGATCAAGATGTAGAAGCATTGGTTTACGGCGTCGATGCATCCTCCCCCTCCCCGTAGCCAAAATAAACGGGCAGGACAGGGCTGAACAGGAGTTACGTGGCATATAAAATACATGGTCGAGTTGAGCGCGGCGTTCATTGGGGCTTGTTAGGATATATATGTCGACGAGTGATTCAACATGTTACTTTACTCCTCGCTTCGAGAGAGCATTCCACAGTATTCTAACTCCTTATCCTATGTGCCTTGGTTACAGTGACAAACGTTTTCTGGTTCGGAGTGCTCAATACCGTATGAGAAACTTGATAGATGTGGACTCAACTGAAACGTGCGATTCAGGTGAGTTCAACTCGTGGGGTTAGTGGAGATGCTTGATAGGAACAGTCTATGTGCATGCGAGTTTTCCGTAGCCGATGCAGTCTAGAAACTTGAACATGGCGACCAAGAAACAGAAGATAGAAAAACATAGAACATGCACGAGGACGAGGAGATTAGGTAAGGAATGGATACGATACGATAGAATACGTTACGAATTAACGTGGTATATTGGCAACACGCTCGGTATACAGACGCACACCATACTATGCCTGCCTGCCTGTCTACCTACCTACCTAAGCTAGGTGCGGTACACTAAATAAGCCATCAAGACCTAGCTAGACTAACTAACTACTGAAACAAAAAAACAGGGTATATGATATACAATATCCAGGTCTCTGATGACAAAAAATGTGGTAAAGATGACGGTAATGATGATAATGAGGATGATGACGACGATAAAGATGAGGGTGATGATGATGTTGATGTTGTTGTCCAGCCAAAAAAAAAAAAAAAAAAAAAAAAAATAATACCCAAAGAATAATAGCAGTAGAACATCACTTCCCGCGCCTAGATAGATAGATGGCTGAGAATTCGTCCCCGAGTTTCTCTCTCCCCTTTTTTCCGATTCCGGGGTCTCAGTTCAGTTCAATTCAAGTCAAGTCAATTCAATTCGTCTCAAGCCTAGCCAGCCAGTAAATCCGAAGCGCCTAGAAACGCACACACATACACACATAGATAGAGAGAGGGGGAGCTAGGGGGGAGAGTAGGATATGATAGACTACGGATGACATAAGGTAAGGTAAGGTAAGGTAAGTAGGATAGGAATAAGATCAAGCGTATTCGCGCTGCGGATCCAAAGCGCCCACGGGGCTATCCGTGAACGCGCACCGTCCGGGCCGCTCCTCCGTCGCCTCCTCCACGACACCCCACATGACGGGGCCGAGCCAGAACTCGCCCTGGCCCTCGCTGCGCGAGGCGTGGCAGCGGGCGCTGACGAGGGCGCTGTTGACGCCGCCGGTGAGGACGAGCGGGTTCGCGCCGTCGTCGGCGCCGCCGGGGGTGCGGCGGAGGCCGAGCGCGAGCACGACGAACAGCACCACGGCCACCAGCACGATGAGGATCAGCAGGGCCTGCGGGTTGAATGCTATGCTCGGGGTGGCGGGAGTGGTGGATGGGACGAGGGGGAAGACGGCCTGGCTGAGCACGAAGCCCAGCGCCGCGAAGGTGGCGAGCAGGAACCAGGAGACGGGGCGCGGGAGAGATAGGTAGAGACTTGCGGTCTGCGTGCCGGCCGGGTTGGACGAGACGCGGAGGGAGCGCGGGGCCAGCGTGAACAGGGCGAGTTCGTGGGAGAGGAAATACGTCGTCAGAAGCGCGTTCGTCGAGAGGTAGAGGAAGCTGAGGAGGAGCTGCGGCAGGGCCGCTACGAGCGCCACCTCGGTGATTTCAAGGGCCGTCGGGAACGCGAACGTCGTTTCTGGCGTCGCGGTTCCGAACGGTGTGCTGATGCCTTCGCTGGATGCGCGCGCCAGCAGTCCGATGGCGGCTGCTGTGGGACCGGCGACTGCGAGCCACGAGAGGATCGTGAGGACCCAGCGGGCCAGCGAGGGCGCCTCGAGCCAGTAGTGGCTCCGGGGCGTGTATTGCTTGGTTGCCTCTGGGCCCCACCGGCCTTGCTGCAGATCCGTCTTGGTTAGGAGAGACGCGTCGGCCGTCGTTGCGTCTGGGACACGGAGAAACGAGCGGATGGCGTCGCCCAGGGTTGCGAGAGGATCGAATGTTGATCTGGTTAGGATCACGGCCATGGTGATGACTAGTACGATGTTTAGAAGTGCCACGATGGCAAGCATCGCGCCATTGACGCTGACGGCACACTTGTTCTGCGAGCTTTGAGTGAAAAAGATTATGGAATTATAACTAGATGTCTGTTGTTAGTTCATGCTTGGATGGTAAGTAGCTTCTAGCTCACATTACTTGGATTGCGATGGCCACGAGCAAAGTCACGGCTGCCAATCCCGCCCGAAATCCCGAGACGTGGAAGAAATTTCGTGGCGAACACACTCCGATGTCGAGCCATTGTTTTCGATCGTGCGCTGCCGTTATCTCGCGTCTCGTTGGGCTCGTGAGGACCTGGAAAACGTAATTGGCCCCGGCGAGAAGAACGACGGTGAACACGTTGATAACGACATGCACCCCTATATTGATCCGAGTTGCCGTCGCGCAGTCCCCCGAGAAAATTGCTAATTGTCCCGAGAATACCCTCGTTCGTGTGGCGACTAATATCAAACTGATGATGCCGACAACCAATATTAAAAATGCCAACAGTGTGTTGTATACGATGCCGCCTCGCCATCCTGTAAAATGCCTCCGTAAATCACTCTGCTGGGTCCCGTTGCTCGTCGCACCTCTCGCGCTCGAGGTAAAATGATTGCTCAACTCCACGAGGTGGGAGGAGAAAGTGTCTCGACGAGGCGTAATAGTGACACGCCGCTCACCCCATTGCCTTGCTTCTTTTTTCCTCGCCAAACTCTCCGGCGTCTCCCCCCTCATAAAGTTGATCACATAGTCTGGAACAAGACTTTGGTCAATGCTCGCCGTATCATCAAGCGAACGAAGGATACTTCGAGAATTCCAAGTCCCGGAGCGAAACCTTCCTAGTCGACTAGATCTCGTCGTTGAAGGGGCCTCCGAGGTGTTCCGGTGATGGAAAGGCCACAACAATGTCGATTTGGTGCTTCTCGATGCAAGGCCTGACCTTGAATTCGTATACTCGGTGAGCTCTTGAATACTATCGAGGGTTAGACCACACGGGACAGACATTCGCCGATCAGGCTCAAGTTACCTGGACATCCGCTCGACATTCCGTACACCCCCCTCCTCATCATATGTATATCTGTATGCGTTCTTCCCATTATTTCTGGGCGGAATTATAACCTGGTCCATCCTTTCTAGGATGCTACTCTACTTATCTAGTTGGGTATTATTAAAGACATCAAATTCGAAGTGAAGCTAAACTTCTAGCGAGCGTAAAGAAGAAAAAGTGGTGAAATAAACGATAGGTTGCACCGCAAACGAACAAGAAGTGAAGGAAAAGGAAGATCCCCGTTAGGATTGATTCTCGCCAGATGCCGGGGCTTCGCCGGGTCTTGTAGTGTATGGCAACACAACATGAGACGGTGCCCGACGTACACGTCCCCGTCCGCTCCATAGATAGTAGTACACTAATCAAGGGTTCGTTCATTTACTGACGAAGGACAGGGCGGAAGGACTCTCAGTGAGGCCCAGCTGGGATAGCCCTGCTTAGCCGCATCATATAGACCGGGGTCCGACAAGGGTGCCCTCAACGTCCTTCATGCAGCACTCTAATGGAGATCATGAAACGCGCTTGCTTTTTATTGGCTTAAGTCGTACATCGTTCGATGTGCCGGGTGACAAAACCATCCCACGTGCATGACGAAGTAATTATCGCCCATCATGTTATTGCTGTACCCCGTCTACTACACATGTGGTAGACTACAAGGCATATGGCTGTATATTATGCACGACGACAACGTCGATCGATAGCCCGCGGGATCTTTTTGGGCCTTTGTTGGTAGAGTCGAGGTACGGAAAGAACACGGTAGCGGAAGGAACAAAATGAGCCGCAGCAATGCAGCGAATGGTCGACTCATCATCTCTACACTACTGCGTACCTGGCGCGTACCCGTACCTGGTCCTATATTACAGTAGTGTGTACATGTATATACCGGGTCGGAGGCTACCTAGTGTAGTATTAGTCGCACCTATAATACCTGCTACTATATGCGCGGATGTGCTACCACCATGAGTTCTGTACCTGGTTTCTGACGAACATCAGCAAATCCATGGGCCGTGTCATACAGTAGAGACTGTAAGTAGGACCTCGTATGCGTATGCTACTCAGTACATGTAAGTATGTAAGGGATTGGGAGAAGCGGCGGGTGGCGCAGAGGATCATTCATGCGAAAATGTGTAAAGCCGGTTCCAGAAGCCCGGGTCGTCTTCCGGATTCCTTTAAACACATTGGATGAGTAGAAACAACACATACAAGATGTGTACGCAGTAGTACATATATACTGCGCAACTGGCGCTCAAAGGGCTGCAGGAGCAGCGGCCGATTGGACTCTTGACTCTCGCTTGTCGCTCTGGTGTAGTGTGCACTACCTACTGCGTATATACTGCTTATGAGCCCGCAGATACCCACTCTACTTCGTCCTCTTTTGGACGAAGCGAGAGGGAGAGGAGATGAGATGAGATGAGGGAGGGGAAGGGAGGAAGAGCCCTTGTTCGTTCGATACAGAATAGCCCCGCTCATTTTCCCGAATTGAGACTCTAGTGTAGACTACTATGTACTAACTTACTTAAGTAGTGTACCTAGTCTATGCGTACATGTATGCGTATATGTAGGCATTGTTGCAATTCAATTCTCGTAATTGGACACTCTGCGCGGCCTCATCATGGAATCTCAGGATCTTGATCTTGGGGAGACGCACCAACGAACGATGACCCGGACATTGGAATGCAATTCATGGAGCTCTGCTTCAACATGCTGAGCAGATGTCTTTAGCTCTATGTACAGAAAGTCAGTGACACAGTACTAAGTAGGCATTGGGTTTTCGAGGTTGAAAGAGACAAATCTTGGCATCGTTTCAAAAGCTGCCGGTAGCCAACTCCACAGCCCCGAATACCACCACGTTATTTCCGCCTGTCAGCTGATAGGGCCCGGTATTCAGCTGTGGACAGATGGCTCATTCTTGCCCAGACGACGGTCTATGCGTATTAATTAGCCGCGTTACTTACTCGGTACATATCTCATGGAAGCATTTGTATACCAGTAGTATGCAGCAGGTAGGGTACGTAGTAGGTATTTTACTCGAGCAAAGACTTAAATGCTCATATGTATACCCAGATTGGAGTCCGATACACAGCCACTTACTCCATTCCTACATGTAGTAAAGTAACTGTGCCGTTAGCATCTCATCCCTGTAATATTAAACACTCGTCGTTACGCTATCAGTGCTTCGGTTCCACATGTAGTGTATATGTACTGAAGCACAATATTGAAGACATACTGCGTATGTCGTCAAAACAGAATTGTAGGTAGTGCAATTGAGCGGATAAAAACCTACGCAGTATATATAGAAAGTTGTCATGTGACAATACAGTATAAAGCTATCTAGCCTTGTACCTAGACATAAGATGTTAACATGTAAACCATTAAAACATACTTAGGTAACGCCCTATTAGGTAAGCATGAGCCGTCGCTGCGTTGCAAGACTACCTACTTGACTAAGGGGTTATGTAGCACCTGGGCAAATCTACTACCTACAAGAATAGATCACCTTCTAAGGCACATTGATAAGTTTTGGTTTTCTACCTAGACATTCTTTTGCTTCAATCGCCTATTTGGTACTACCCCTTCACTGAATATTACCTAGGCATGAGTCGTGATACTGCCTTGCCTGCCGCTTCTATTTGTGGCCTACATTTACGGTTGGAACCTGAACAGTGAAGATAGTGGGCAGTGTTGTCTTCAAACCAGCCAAGTAACAACGTTTCTGCCACGTCGCTGCTGAGTTACATTTTATCCTGGTGGCATTTCGAACAAGGCGCAAATCGGCACAATGGCCTTCCATCGAGACAATCCACGTACCAATGATGCTGTTGGAGTAGGGCTCCAACCATTGACTCGACTATCTACACGATACCCAATGCTCACAACATCAGGAATTTTCAATTTTCGCGAAGACAGTACGAAGCCTTCATTGTAGTCTATCAGTAGCTGCCATAAAAATGGTATTAATATTTTATTAAGTTTGCTGAAGAAGCATTGCTATAAGCCTCGCAATGTTAAATGCATGTATGCATGCATTTGCACTGCCGGTGTGCGGCATTCGCAAACAGAATACCGAGCATCTGCAAGGTCAGTTTCACCGTTACTTCATCCTTTCGGAGCGTTGCGCATAGAATAACACTGCCGTCATTACTTCTGGCAGTGGGATAATGAGTAGAAAAGGGGAATTATACAGTTATTTCTTAAGAGCGAGGAGAGTGCCAAGACATCGTTTCAAAGGCTCACGGACGTGAGGAAGAGGACTACATGAAGAGCCTCGAATCATATCGAACGGGTGATCTGGGTTTGGGCGCCGAACATTCACCAAATTCCATCTCAAGGCCGTCTTAGGCAGTATCGCGCGTCTCTCTTCGACTGCTAGCTCTCCTGGTTCTTCGGGCATCTTCTGCCAGTCCTGCATCGGGTTGCTCTAAGATTTCTCCCAAGGGTCCAGTCTAAAAATCACCATGTCGCATAACGTAAACCAGGCTGAAATAGCTGCAGTGTTTATCTCTGTATGGAAAGCTTACGAAAAACATATGTCGAGTTTATAAAGAAACCCCAACCCCCAACCCCCAACCACGCCTCCCAGATCTCTTCGAGCCAGGCTGCCAACTCGGCCAACTTGATTTCAACGAGGCAATAACAGACAAGACTGACACTACTATACACATAGGACATTGGCTGATCTTTCACCGAAGTCCTGTATAATAGTAGCTATCATTTGCATTTGCTCAACGCATAGCCTAGTACGAGCTCTCCTAGCTTCGACATATCTGATTCACTTCCAACCAGCTGGAAGGGAATGGGGAGCGGTGGAGGTGCGCGCTTTCGTAATTTTTGATGTCATATCTATCCTCTGACAGGCTTATTCTTTCCCATTTCCCATAGTAGACCTACATGTGCAGGTAGATAGTGGGCAGATAGAGAACTTTCGTGTACACTTCTAATCATTAACATTTTCCCATAGCCACCTAAAGTGCGGAGGTGAATAATTGGCTGAATGCTTGCCCTTGTCACCGGGTCAACAGGGATGGCTTAGCGGGCCTACTCCACTGAAGGCTGCCAACAAATACAATGAATAGTGTGCAACTCAGCACCAATGTTACCCGCGCTCCCAGCATCACCAACAACATCATTTAGGTCAACATCCGATACCCTTCTCCACTCAGGCGGCAAAAGACTGCGACTAATCACGGCCACTACGTCTTGCTTCGACGCATAAATAAGCAGAATGTCTCGCAGAATGTCAGACGGTCTGGTCTACTTGGAACAGATAGAACCCGAACCCAAAGTATCGACAAAAAGAAAAACAACAACAAAAACAACAATAATAACAGCAGCAGCAGCAGAACCCCAGACTACAATGCATTCACATCAGACGTCTCAATTCCTTACACCCACACCCCAGAACCCCCTACTCCAGAACCCCGTTGTCCAGATGGCTTTACATATACTCACGCAACTTCAACCCCGTCTCACCCAACCGTATATCGATCCTGGAGATTGGAACAAGTTCCGGATCACCTGTGGCCAACTCGATGTCAGTTGGAAATCTGAGAAAGGAGGGGCCTTCTTACAATTGATTACACCTGAGAAGATGCAACAAATCGCCAGCCAATACGAGTTTGACCAACTAAGGGAGCTACGCCCAGACCCCAGTTACCCTTTCAACAACTCAGATGTTGTGGCCACCCACCTTTGTCACCATTTCCGCTGTATCTATCAAGATGAATATCTTATATGTCGCTCGAAGTGGGAAAACCGACTGTACGTGGACCTATACCTACTGGTCTTACATAACTCGTACTGATATGATGTCGATAGCCCCGATGACTGGGAAGCAGATAAACTTCGATATTTTTCCCCCGGCGAGGAGTTTTGGCAGGTCAAATATGTCCTAAGTGTCAGAGATGGTCACTTGCCACACATGGGCGGCGTCTTGTTAGAAGTCGGTCAGCTCAAGGAGAACACGCTCCTGTTTAGTGAGGTGTGGTCTATCCTCATGCTTACCCTCCTCCGCTATCATACCTCTGGGAACGAGAAGATCCAGGTTGTGCCGGTGAGCTAGAAATTTTTCAATATCCTCGCATTCCCCTTTGACGCTTTAAACTGGCCCTTTCATATGCTCTTCGCCGCTGACTGGGGAGCTGATAGGTCACCCTTGTAACCATCTCTGGCACGACATTCCGTATAGTACAAGGGTTTGTAGATAGCAAAGCAGGTAGAGTTAGGATTCACAAGTCCGGCATCATGCAGGTAGGACCGGACAAGAAGACCGTCAAGGAGCGGATGATGCTGATGGTGAGGTGGATGTTGGCCGAACCAGTCTGGCCAAGCAAGCAGTGAGTTCGGTAGCAGGGTATCTTTCTGCTCATGTCATTATTAAAGGGAATAGATAAATAATCTCTGAGCGACGTTTCTGATGCACCTATTTCGTGTAATAAGATTTAAGCTACTTATTCCAAGGCTACGCATCCATATGCTTATCCATTACTTGAAAGAGACCACTTCTTTCCCTCCTGTTTTAAAGATGGACCATGCAACGAGGGCTACTTTAGCTTACGAAAGGAGACCAAGCGACGATGTGCCCCAGCGTATTTCTTCACGCATTATCTATCTCGGCCTCCCATATGAGCTGACACCTCGAGACAGGTTGCAAAACCAAGCGGCGCAGCTGCAGGTGATTAACGACCGAACCATAAGACTTAGAGCATAACCCTTCCAGATCTATATCTTGCTCCTGCACTCTAATATCGCGACCTCCGTGCTTATTTGAAACGTTACTCCAGCTGCTGACGACATGGGGTTCAAGATTATAGCCCCAGGTGTTGCTCGAAGTAATCGTTGGACAGCCGTTACTTCCAAAGCGACGGTATTGGAAGATGTAGACGAAGTCCAAGTCCTTATCATAGTTCCAGATCTCTAACAGCCGCAGGTTCGGCATCTGGAGGGCAGCGTTCGCAGCCGCTTGAAGCAGAGCGTTAATCGTGCTCCTTGGTGAATCGGGACGTAATAGCGCGGATGTGAGAGCCAAGGACCTGAGGGCTGGCCATTTCTCGTCAGCTGCTCTGTACAGCGTTTGGGCGGATTTCAAGATGGCACTGTCCGCCGTTCGCGGATTTAGCCAGTGTCTCTCGGCTGGAGACGCCACAGGCGGATCACCGGGCCAGAAGTCGTGGAAGAAGTCTTTCGCGTCGATCGCGAACGCTATAGATAGGTGCTCTAGCAAGCAGCTATCATTTGCAAGTGCGACACCTAGTGAGGGGTGTAGTTTGTTCCGAGATTTTCGACGGAGTCGAAGGCGATCGTTTTCATCGAAGATGGACAGAGTCTTAAGGGAATTGGTTGATTGCAAGTATTCGCCAAGCTTACCACCAAATCCATCTTTAAAGACTATTACACGTCTTAGTAGCCGCATTATAAAATGTGAAAGAAGTGACGGGACGGTTCGTGGGCAAGGGACCTACCAGTATCAGCCTCTAAACTAATGCTCTCAAGCCCGGACAAGCTTCTAATAATTTCTAATAGGGTATCTGGAGAAAAACTGCAAACATATTGCCGACGAATAAGCAGTCTCTTAACTACTTGGACACTTGGGAGTCCTGCTTTTCCACGAGTTTTAACGAGCTCTAGAGATCTCGCGAATATGCGGTGGCTTTGGAGCTGCCTGTAGGATCCATCCGCGTCGTAGACTTGATAATATCGCCTCTTCAGAGACATATGGGCGTAAAATTCTTCGTACGCGCAGTCTTCGTCGTCCACACGGGGATAGATGTCGCGGTCAAGGCAATAGTCGCTCAGATAATACTCTGAATCAGATGGTGAATGAACGCTAAGCTCTAGTGTTAATCTTGTATCATCCTTTTCCCAGGAGGTCAAGATCTTTAGTAGTTGCCAGACAGCTTTTGTGACGATCTGGTTGTTCTTGGTTTTTTCGGAGTTAGTTTCGCGCATTTCGCTCGCATTACGATGGTACTTCGGTAATTCGATGCGCAGCCATAAATGTTGCAGCAGCTCTCTCCGCCGGTGTTGAATGAGTTGGCCGAATTTAACGATGCTTGATTGACGTAGGACTAGCCTGTGAAAAATGCGCTTCTCAAAGAAAGTCTGCCATTCTTTAGAGACTATAGCGTAAGCACTCTTCTGGTGGCGCTTACTGCTATGTAATAGCACGATTTCGAGGATCATGTGTTTAATCTCTAGCGGTAAAGCTTGCCATTGTGAAGCCATGGTAAAGTTGACCATAAATCGAATAGATCAGCAACTACGATTGTGTGGATGTATGAATCTAAGAAACCTCCTTAAGTGATAGGCGACAGTTGTTGAGGGTACGTTGCAGAACAAGACGAAAAGGCTACATTCGAAAAGCGACTATATTGGAGCGCGACTACCTTTTCTTTTTAGAGGCAATGTTCAAATTAGGGAGCTTCTTATATACCATTGCCAGTCCATTATGCTCTGCTAACCTTATATGCTACAAACCTTATTAGGTCTAGGTATTGTACGATTTAGCCCAGCTTAACTGCTGGGGCCTTGATTTGCTATTTTTGGGTATAGTTTTAGCTCTTAAGACATGTCTCGGGAGTTGTTTTAGGAGTACAGCTGTAAGCAAATAAGACATACATTTGCAGAAGACATACAAACGCAAAAGACATACAAACGTAGAAAACATACAAACGTAAAAAACATATAAACGCAAAAAACATACAAACGCAAAGAACATACAAACGCAAAAGATATACAAACGCAAAAAACATATAAACGCAAAAAACATACAAACGCAAAAAAAGCAAGCAGCTATATTACTTAAATCAACTATAATAGCTAATTAACTTAATTATAAAGTATAGCTATGTTTTATTTTAGCTAATTAACTAATTTTAGCTAGTTAAATTTATACTAGCAAATAAAACAAACAAAGTTTTTACTTAAGTTTTTATTTAAAGCTTTAAACATAGTTTACTAAGCAATAATAGTTAAAACTAATATTATTGCTACTATTTATATTAATACCTTAACTTATAGCTTATTTTTAACCTAGTAATTTTTTGCTATTTAAGTAAATTCTTTAGTTTTGCTATTATTATTATAATTGTTTATATAAACAGTGATTTTTTATAGTAGTTTATATATATATAAATTAGAAAAATTAAATTGCATAACTTAATAAAAGCTGCTTTAATATTATAATATAATAATAAAAAGCTAACTTAACAAAAAAACAATATTAATGCTTTAATTATACTAAATGCAATAAATATAGTAGCAAATTTGTTTATATATACTTAATATAACAATATTATTATTTAATATAATAAATACGTTATAATAATTAAAGTAAATTTTATAAGCATATAAAATACTTAATAGTTATTACTTAATATAAATCGTTTAAAAAAGTTAATTATAGCTACTTTATTTTACGTATAATATTTCGTTTTAAAAATGAAGCATTATAGCTTTAACCTTAAAAATTAATTAACAACTTTAAATACTTAAATAAGTTAAAACAAATATAACGTAATAGCAATGCTTACTAAATAACTTTAGCTAAAACAATATTTTAAATACGTTTAAGCATAAAGCATAATACTTATATAGTTTTATTAGCAGCTAAAACTATATATATGCTACAGCATACGCATTAATAACTTGTGCACACCTTTATAGTTATAAGGATAAAAACGTAATACTTTAGCATTATAACTTAAAGTAGCTAAACTCAAAGTAGCTAAACAATAATAAAAGATATAAAAGCTAAAAATACGCAGTAAAAATAAATAAAAAGCAGCACAAAAGGTTAAAACAAAAATGAAAATAAAAATAAAAATAGAAATAAAAATAGAAATAAAAATAAAGATAAAAATAAAAATAGAAATAAAGATAAAAATAAAAATAAAAATAAAAATAAAAATAGAAAAGTGAAAATAAAAGTGACTTGCAAAAATTACTTAAGCCACTAAATTTAAACAAGAAAATCAAGATTAGTTGTTAGTTAATAATGCTAATAGCGCTATTAATATAAAAAAATATAATATAAGTAAATAATAAGTAATAAGTAAAAATAATAAATAGTGAAAATAATAAGTAATAAAAGTAATAAGTGGTAAAAGTAGTAAATAATAAAAGTAATAAATAATGAAAATAATAAGTGGTGAAAGTAATAAGTGGTAAAAGTAATAAATGATAAAAGTAATAAATTGTCACAAATAGCTGGCTGGCGTGGCCACTGGGGCCACTCGGAAGCTGCTATATATGTACGGACCACCCGGATACACCAGTTTGGTGTATTGCAG
>MU400725.1:0-65669 GCA_022578965.1 Xylaria sp. FL1777 | reverse complement strand
ATTTTTTTATGTTTTTATTTTTTTTTTTTTTTTTTTTTGGTATTTGTTTTTTTAAATTTTGGGTTTTTTATTTTTTGTTTATTTTTTTTATTTTTAAAACTAAAAAAAAAAAAAAAAAAAAAAAAAAAAAAGAAGTAGTAATCTGCAATCCTAGAAGGATTTAAGCGCATCTATTCTGCATTGGCTTTTGACTTATAATCACAGAAATTTCATAATGTTAATAGAGTTAAGTCTTGACTAGACTTTTAAACTTATAGATATGTTTTGATCTCGGAACAGGGCTCTTCCCCCCTTGAGTCACCAAAGACATCTCTAGGCTCTCCTGAAAAGGTACCGTCGCTTCCATTGTCATGTAGTTGTAGCAGGCCTGGGTTTCTTGATTCTTCTGCTTACTTGAGAATTCCTTTGGAGGCCGGGGTTGTGGAGGTCTTGCACTCGTTGGAGTAGCATCTTTAAAGTAAAAATCCGAGTTGGGTTGACGGCTGTGAAAGGTGCCGATATCGCTACTCTATTTGATTACCTATGTAAGTGTGGCCTACTTTCTCTCTCAATTTGTGAGATTCAACGTGAACTTGCTAACTGAGATGGTCCGCGGGAAATAGGATGTAACCTCAACCTCAACTTACTACTTCCTCAGAACGAACGTTCTATTTACTCCGTGGCTTCAGAGCCTAGAGATCGAAGAATAACGGTTCGTTGGATTGCGCGGTGGGCTACTGTTTGTCTTGTCCCCATGATGGTAATAGGCCCGTGCTGTGTATTATTGGAGGAATCGCCACTCATTGGTATGGGGTATATACTATTAGCTATGTATTATTATATTGAACAATCTAGTCGTAGACATATATGGGTACGTAGATCTAATAGGCTCGTCGTCGGTATATTGGATTAGCCATGTAATAAGTAATGCCTATAGCTACGTGCTACTACCAAAAAATTCATATATTCTTTGGTTAATTTACCCAAGGACCTACAAGTATCTTGTCCTTGCTTTACATCTACAATATGTCCCTAATATCATCTTCAGTATTATCCTCACAGCTAAGAAATCATTTGGATCACTCAACTACGTAGACACGTAGGTTTTCTAGTTCCTCGATTATAACTTATCTTAGGTATGTCGTCTGTAAACACCAGAATATCTCGTTGAGCTTTGTATAAAATAAACACAATCGTGTAATCAAAAGAAAGTGCATACAGTTTACTACGTATACTACTCTGAGTCATTATCACCATTTCCGTGGAGAGGGATCGGTTATAACGTAATCCCGCGGATGGGTTTTCCGTCGTGACAAATAAAGCCCTTGATCTATCTGGTGACTTGTCATTTAAGTCTGCGGTCCGGATCAAATACACACTACTCTCTGCATGGTAGTCGCCTAGCGTAATGTACGCCACACATGGACACCGTGCACACATTACTCACATGTAGCTAATGCACATCATCATGCCTGTACCTGCGGGCAGAGAATCTTGGGTCTTTTTTGTCTTTATTTTATACCATACTGTAGCGGCTTGGTAGCACTCCACATGCGGCCCGTCTAGCGGGAAACCCGTTAGCGAACCCCTGGGTGTCCAGGCATTGGCTGGGGAGGTCAGAATGCTGTCTATATCGAGATACATGCTTCGTGGTCGCCGTTGTGGTCGCAGCTGATCAACGTGTCAGCGACATGGACTATTATTATGCAACAGGGGAAGGGCGTAGACCGCGTCGTGCAAGAGAGACATGGGTGTTGCCGTATGGTTGCAGTGATCCGGCCTGGGCTATGAAACCAAGGGCGAGGTCTATGAATGGACAGTCTCATCAGCTGAGAATTAAGCATAGAAATATGTGTTTTCTCTTCTATTCCTTATGGAATCCTCTAATGTTTTAGGTATATTATAAAGGGATAACTATACGAGGTTGTTACAGGTTTGGGAGGGAGTTCCTTCGCATGCTCTCCGACAAGATTGGATGATAACCCCTTGTTAACATCGCCAACCAGTTCATGTATGTTCATCTACTGTATGTAACCGGGTTGGAAAGCGGGTCTGGCAACCAGATCTGGGTGGTAGTTCATGCAAGACGGGGGGCAGCAGAACCTTGGTGTTGCGGTACACCGGCACGACGGGGTATCGACCTTTGTCATATATATATATATGATCCACAACCTACGACGGGGTAACTCTAACTCATGGCCCTAAGTAGATCTTCGACCCCTGGCCCGTCCCGCATCTAACTTGCATGACGGCTCGGTCCAAAGCCGAACCGCCTCACGGGATTGAACGTCACCGTTTCAGGCCCCGGTCGGTTGCGGAGGATCATGGCTTATCACGGTACTCAATACCGTTTGAAGTCCGCGTCGTGCGACCTCACTCGTAGCCATATTTGGTACTCTATGAGTTGCATAGATCCCCTCACATATGATCTACTTGTTGAGTCGAAGCCGGGCCGGTGGCGTCCCCTCAGCGGAAGTAATCCGAGCAGATAATCTCGTTACTTCCGCATGCCGATCAACTCCTGCCTTGAACATTCTTGCCCTTGCCGCTCGCAGCTGTACTGGCACTGATTGGCTCGCGAGCGCGAGGACTGTCTTCACTGTCGATGCGCATGTTGGAGAAGATGGCGCTTATCTCTCGAAGAGCCTCTGTCTGTTGCGTCACTGGGTTGCCGTTGCGCGCGTCAGCAAAAGCACGTACGTTCCGAAGAATCGGAAAGAAACCCTCATTGTGGGGGAGCCACCATTGGCTGCATGATGGATCGCGAAACAGCTCAGCCATTCGGGCGCGCATGGTTGAAGGGAAAATATATCTAACACGGCGTAAGTTTAGCTGCCGAATCTAAGTAGGTTTAAACGCGGATTTTGAAGACGTCTTGTCAAAAGTAGAGAACCTCGGACCAACGCGCATATCCTTCAGCAGAGAGATATGGTATTGACCACCGCGTCCAGGCAGATAAAGGAAGATATGGCGCCCGCAAACAAAAGGAGGCAACTCACCCTGCTGCTTCCAGCGATGCATACCTCCGCCTCATCCACAAATAGTACTTCGGGTCACGGGGAATGAAAAGACACGCGAGGGCAAGACAAGCTTGAACCGTAATGAGTGCGCCAGTCGGAGTGTCTGGCCAGCGTTGTAGCGTTTCAAACATTTCGCAGGCTGAGAGTGCAAGCTGCCTTAGCTCATTGGAAGGCTCCTGCTGCAGTGCATATCCCTCTTGGCGGCTCTTATGCATTATAATAATCGAGTGCCACTCCATCAGTAGAATTGTCGTTGAAAACAGGGGAGGTTTGTATAGGGAACCCGGCTTGTAGGGGTTCACAATATCCTCGTCCGTTAATGGTTGTTGGTGCTGAAAGTCGGTCACGAGGTAGTTCGCATTGGTGATCGCAGGATCGAGGTTATTCTTCCATTCCGATAATCGCACTGAAATTCGATCATACTCTTCAGCAAAGGTATCGGCTGAGATTTCCCCCCGACCGCTTTTGGCATATAGGAGGGACATGTCCATGGATATCAAGCGTAAATTTGTGGCTTGTACCTCGATCCTCCAAGGCAGCTCTTCCGGATTGTCTTCCACTTTCTCTTCACTGCCTTTCACAGCGGATACGAACCATTCTCTCGGTAATGCGGTCCCAAAACCTCCCATCATCGCGACGAAAACGTCGAATCTGATATACCATGTCAATAGCGTAGTAAAGGGCGACTGCTTAATACCTTCTGGTGTGAAAAGCTGTGTCAATATCTGTAATGCGGCTGTTTGATGGCCTGATAAGTTTACCCAGTCACCCAGGTATTCCTAAACTTAAGTTAGCATCGATAAGTATTGGCTTAGAACATCGGCTCTCACCTCTATGGTGGCAAGTTGAAGCATTGTTAGTAGAGTGGGTAGATTGCGGCCATCCCCACGCTTGAGATTACTTAGGAGTATCGTAACGCTCTTATTGTAATATCCTAGAAAGTCTTCAATTTTGCCGCGGGGGTGACGGAGTGTTGAATGATAGGCCGAAAATCCAACCACCGCATACAGTAAGGCGTCGTTGCCTTCCCGTATGGCCATGGAAGGCAAGGTGGACTTGAAGAAGCCATTTGGGTCGTTTGGCATCCCGTAGCTGAAGTGAGTGATGTTCTCGCAAAAATAGCCCAGATGGTATTGTATGTCCTTGTGAAGATGAGTCCACTCTGGGCTAGTCGTACTCGGCTGGAGTGCTGCATCGGATGTTTGGATGGTTGTGGTGAAGCTAACGGAAGTGCCTGTCGATATAGCTGGAGAAGAGCTCTTCGCTTCTTCTAAAGAGGGTGTCTCGGAGTTCTGTCGGTTCCCTATTTTTTGTAAATTGAGAGCCGAGGCTGTATGTTCGCGACGCAGCCATTTCGCCGAGTGTGGGCGTTGAGGGGAGTGTTCGATCGGCTTCTCTTCATCTTGAATCGACTCGAGCTTTGTTTCTCTTTCCAAATCTTCCATTTCGTCGACTGAGGATTCCGGACTCGCCTCTTGGCTGGTCAATGCCGTTTCTTTCGACGTATTGCTACTGGTAGGTCCCTTCGCTGCCGGCGGGTCCGGGTATACACAGTCCCTCTTCCCTTTGCGACATCCTGGAAGAGTTAGCTACACGCCTACAAATCTGACTACGGGATGGTTCTCACGATCACAAATGGGATGTTTCTCATCACACTGTCTCTAGATTAGCCCGGCCGCTTCACACGGTGCAGTTGAGGATTTCCTACCTTGACTCGCCTGCTTCTGCAGGTAAAGCATCCTGATCGTGTTCTACGATGTTTTACATGATCTATTCCCGGGGTCGACTTCTTCTTGCTTCGATTACTCTGGGGTTTTGGTTCCTGAAACACGACTGGGTCGGGAAAACCAGTATAGTATCCGAGACCCTGATATTGGTCGACTAGAGGTCTGGCATGGCTCCCCACTTGCGAAGTTGGATGAGGATGATATTGACTGTCCTCGACGTCTTGAAGACTTGCATTCGGCGAAATCCCCATCTCCCCCATAGAGGAGGACAACTGGTAGAATCTACTCATCGGAGCTATAGCTAGTCATGTACACGGCGGAAAGAGTGTGGGATTTCGTCGGGCTAATATGGCTCAGACAGCGTCATCAGTGTTCGTGATCCTGCTCTTCTAGAAATTTATCGATGTGCTAGCGGCGCTAATATCGGACCTTCAACGGGAACTGCATTAAGCGCGCCAAAAGTAGAATCCACCAGGAGGTGAGTGGTTGATAGATCTGATGGGTTCGAGAGTGGAATATTGGAGGCTGCTGTGAATCGTGATAGATTCAATGGAAGCCGAACACGAGGGAGGACTCGACCCGTCCAAGCAGAGTATATAGTAGTGGTTCAACGAAGGGCAGCTACACATTCAAAAATTCCTCGGGCCAATTGACGCACTCGATGCGGGCAAGGTTGACCACCCCAGATGATTGGGGTGTTGGACCTGGTCTCCTGGAGCGGCTCGGATCACCCCGGCGCTTCTCGAATGAACTAACTTCTCGAATGGGAGATCGGACGAGGTGCGGACGCACGAAGGGGTAGGGAGGAGAAATGAGTTATGTATAGGCAAAACTTGCTATAGCTATACACACTACCATCACTATAGGCCGAGGGCCCGATGTATTGTGTTTCCCCAAAGATGAAAGGTACTAGGGCCGCAAATAATAAGCGTCTGTGGTCGAAGTGAAGATGTGGTGGGGCGGTTGCTGTCTATCTTGCATCATTCCCCTGCTGTTACACGCCCTCTTATTAGGAGAAGCCTGTCAAAGATCTGCTGACGGGATCGTTACTGTAGGTGTAGCGGGGCCTCTTGTGCTGCGTATGGTGGTTGGCGACTGAATTCCTACCCTCCTTCTTGGTGTATGGCAGAGAGAGATTGACCAGATCTTGGCTTTGAACACCGTGGAGAAGAAGAGATGGTCGAGATCTGGCAGATCTGGTATACGCCAATGAATCCGAGGAGACGATATGGCCTCACCGGCTGCGCATCTCTGGCCGTGGAGGATTGCTACGCAGCCGACAGGGGACGAGATCCTGTGGTGGTCGATCTTGTAAGTACTGTGGTATAAAGCTACAGTAGAGTAGTCCTATAGGGCATAGAGCGTGAGCTTTCTTCGGAGAAGCGGTTCTGCGGGCCCTCCCGGCAGCCCGATGCTATGCTCGTCTCTGGGTTGGCAATACTGCGTAAGGAAGCTGACAATGTTGCACAAAAGAGCTACTCAATCAATGGATGATCAAATGCTATCAGACCAGAGTGGGGGTAACATGCCAAGCACAAGGTTTTCCCCCCCAAGATCACTGCTGTTGATGAGCCGGATCTGCCGCTTGCTAGGATGATAATACAGAGAGTTCGTGAAGTGAGTCGTCGTCAACCTCACTCTACCAGCAAACGAATGAGTGCCGTAGGAATGTTGGCCGCAGATTGTGATTCGGGAGCAATGCGGACTTTTGCTAGATCTACACTCTGGAGTCTAGTGTAAGCTGGGCCGGTCTACCTAGTGTAGCTGAGATTGGGGGGAGAGTTTGTACCCTTCTTACAAGGGTGCTTCGACCTGAAGGACCAGCGTCTTGGTAAACACTTAGTTGGGCGACACACTACTCACAGTATTAGTGTGCAGCGGGTGTCGGTCTGCAACAGGGTCAAGAATGAGACAGGGGTTAAGGGGTGATGCCACAATTATCGACAGGCTAGAATTTCAACATTACCATACAAGTCCCTCAATACTGCAATACATACCTACTTGGTCTTCTGCGCTAGCGTATGTGTGCTTTAGATAAAAGGTTCAGCTCATACGCTAGGCACCTCAAATATCGACTTTATATTGATATTAGTATTAATTATGTGCATGAAAACCAAGCACAAGGAGGTGACTTCGGAGTAAGACTATCTATCCCCTTGCCGTCGAGTAACTCACTGGCTCGAGAAACTACGACACCAAGGTTACCGCGTGCAGGCAGTGCTGCACACAAAGATAGAGACAAGAGACAGTGGCTTCTACTGGCCATTGTTTGATCTACAAAAGCTTAGTGGGAGA
The DNA here is from genome assembly GCA_022578965.1 of Xylaria sp. FL1777. Classification (NCBI taxonomy): domain Eukaryota; kingdom Fungi; phylum Ascomycota; class Sordariomycetes; order Xylariales; family Xylariaceae; genus Xylaria; species Xylaria sp. FL1777. Next base: position 58,648 of record MU400725.1, on the reverse strand, counting down.
TGCTCGGCATCTCCATGAGAAAGGTGTGTAAGAAGCTTAGTCTGAGACGGATGCAACGATGGTCGAGAACAGTCAAGCAATTACTTACAGTAATTAGCCTGCCACGCTATGAACGTTGCATACATATGATGATACGTGAAAGCATTTCTGAGGTCCCAATCTTAAGTATTCCAGCGAGCGGTTGGAGGCACTGTGTGGACTTCTTAAGTAGATAAGGCTCCTCCTACGCCCTACACTATGTATAGTAGTTACGTTAATGATATCACGCATAAAGGGCTGCCATAGGTGTATTGCAGCCTCTCGAGAATCTATTGGAATCAATATTTTGTTATTCTCAGTCTATTATACCTTGAGACGGGTGGCTAGAACCGATATTCGAGATGCAGACTCGGTACATAGCAGGCCGTTCGATCTAGAATACTTAGTATGTAGCCTCAGTGCTTGCAGCTCAGTGCGGGTACCACCGAATCAGCATGATGCTGGTCCTTGAGGACATGTCAACGATGCGGAGGATATATAATGTTGAAAGATGGTGTGGTTCTGGGGCGGATGCCGACATCTCAGAGCTACTATATGGGATAAAAACTTGTTGATTGGTTTGACAGCATATATCTGGGCAAGGGGCCCCAGTAAAGTAGAACGTAACAGGTAGTAGGTATATTTAACTATACTCCATAAAAAGTTAAGTAGTACCTTGACCTTGGGAGATCTAGTGTTTTTTTTTTGTCGTCCAGTGTTGGTAGAGGACCCCAGGTCAAAGTCGAGCCGCCGGACTGCCCGTGTGATTCTCCGTGTGATTCTCCGTGAAACCCCGTCTATGTAGGATAGCAGGAGAGACAGCGAATAGATTATGCAGATAGCGTACGGCGTCCCGGCTTTTACCATAGGTATCAAGAGCATGTAGTAGCTCACAGAGAAGTGCAAAAAACACAGGGACAAGGAAGTGCTAGCTATCTGATTTTACCCTTCGCGGATACGGCCGTGTCACGGGCCTTTTTACTAACTAGGTACATGTATGGCAATGCCTGCTTGTCTACACTAAATTAGTGTACGCTAGCTACACGTGTAGACAGGTACGCATAGTGTGGTTCGTGAAGAACAGGCGGAAGAAAGTTCTACACATATCATCCTCCGAACAAGCCAAGCCTTTACCACGTGTTAGATGTCGCACTAACTAAACTCATAGTGTACGTTGTACCTATGTTCCGATACCTACAAGTTAGTATAGGACGACCTGCTTGAAGTTCGAAAGCGGCTACTTCCTCGTAGACAGAGTAAAGGATTATACCACCCACTCGATGAGGATATTAGACCGGCTCTATCACGTGCTGCGACAGTATAGGATAGGAAGAAGAAAATTTTCCTTTTATAAGAGTCCACTCTTCTGGCTCATCATTGCAAGGAGGCGGATGCTAGCTGCTGACGAGTGTGTGTACCTCCTAGTGTGTGGACAGTGGTATGGGAATAAGTTGCCCTCTCATCCGATTCGCGATACATACATGCTCCTGTATGCCTAGGTCGTATGAATAGGTAACATACGCAGTAAGTAGTCTGGGTACTACGTAGATTGTAAGTGTTGATAATACGCAGTATACTGCTAGAAAACGACAGGGCAAATCCAAAGTACCTTACGACACTAGCCAAGTCCCGCTCTCTAGGTGCCTTTCCAGGGTGGAAGCCAGGGTATTCAATGCCGAGATAGGTAATAGCAATATCCTTTGTACGAGTTGGGACGTGAGTTGGTTGGCCCCCTTGTCGCGAACCAATACATATACATGAGTGTAGTGAAGACTATCTGCGAGTATAGCCTACTGAGTAGTTATAGCTGAGGCTTTTAAGACACACAACTAGAGCTTATGTGGTAGGCACTGCAAGTAAGTTAATTCCTCCTCACAGCCCACATCGTAGTAGGATCGTAGCCAGAGACTTACGCAGTATCGTACCTACATACTGCGTATACGTGGTGTATACGCGGGTCGCACGACGAAGGAGATGCATTTGCCATACAACCCTAACCCCTTAGCACGATGCCTTGCTTGATATAACTCCCAGTCCGCTGGGAAGCGCCCGCCCCCCGAATCACACTCCACAGCGACATGGCCGGCCGGCCGTAGTAAGTGCCCATGCAGACGTGATTTTCAGCTGCCCAGCCAGTACTAAGACGGGCGGGAATCCCCCCTTTGCCAAGCCAGGCGCCCCGACTCCGCATGGCAGCCCTGAAAGCCTGTTGACACACCCGCGCTTGAGAGTGCGGACGCTACTGGACAGTTGGCCGTCTGGATACATGGCAAACCCTTGCCTCCGCATTCTCAGATGCATGTGGCATTTGTCATGTTACATTATTCCTGCGATTCTCGTATCATATTCCCGCGGCGTGCCTGCGAGGGCGCTTCACCCGTTGGGGGCTGTGGGAACTCTCTTGGCAGAGCCGTAGGAAGTATGGTAGTGTTAGTGTGCGCAGTAAGTAGTGTAGGCAGTGTACCTACATCTGGTGGATGATGAAAGGGGTCGGGACGGTCGGCGACGTCTAGCCCGCAGCCCTGGGATGCAGTACACGCATAGTACTGTGCACTACCTTACTTAGGTAGGTATAGTGTAGTGTAACAAAATCTTGCCGCTAGGCAAGGCTTGGACAAGGATCCCAGCAAGAGGTGTTGCAGGGGTCCTTGGTGTAGGTGGTGGAGGTAGTGTAGGTACAGTAAAATGCCTGCCTCGGCGTCCCGCGAAGGCGACTATACTATCTACATTAGTGTAATGTATGTGCGACCTAAGAAGGTATGTAGTATACATACATACACACACATTCTACGGAAGGCCGGTTGACCAACAGGGCACATAAGTACTGTGTCTAGTATTCTCTGTACTACTGTGCGGCGCACCTGGACAATTCAAAGTATACAATAAGTCGTTGCTCCAAGTGTGTATACATGTATACGCAGTATGTATGGTACATACTCGTACGCATACACTACCTTAGGTACTGTCAACTGTAGGCAACCATCATCACGCTGCGAGACAGGTCAGCCAAGCCAACTATCCAACTATTCTAGAGATTAGCCATGCACACACACACACACACAACATTGCGCAGTAGTGTAGCAACCATTGTGGCAACAAGCTACCAGCCGTTACAACCCTGAAGCGGACTTCCTACCACTCATACTCGGTACTTTACTTGGACAGTCCGGCAGCGCTAACGGATATCCTTCCCTCTTGCCTCTTCCGCCATTACACGTGTACACTAATCCAAGTGAAGCTGCTGCATATCTACCTAGTCTCTATACAACGCGCGTCTCTCACGCGACGAGCGGTTCAATGGAACCAGATCGGGATGGATGTCTCCGCTCAGAGATGGCAGTCATGTATAAACAAGCATTAGGATGTCGACGGTTGACGGCCGCCTTTGCTACTAATACTGCTGTACTCTATCTGGTGTATAAGTATCTGTATTGGAGCTGCCAGTATACGTACCTTTTTGATTCGTGGCCATTGGGAGCTATTATAGCGCCTATTCCAACAAAACATACCTACATATACAGTACATACAATTGTACCTGCATACAGATACGCATGTACTATATGTAGAAAGCAATTCGTGAAGGGGAAGCAAATCTCGACCAATTTAACCAGATCGATAGATTGCTAGATGAGCTATGTTAGCTGAAAGATAAACAAAATAAAAACTTGGTATACGTTTTGCATCCACTGCCTCCCATACTCAGTATACCTACTTACTCTACCTACACGCATACTGCGTAAGTAGGTAAGTACTTTATTACCTAGTGCTACGGTACGGTACGGATGGTACCTGCGGCTCTTTCGTTCAACACGGGTTGCTAGCCTGCACGAGCCGTACTAGTCTAAATTTAGAACACAACACTACACCACACCACAACGATGTGTAGACTTTACGGATGCCCAGCCTCTATATATGCAGTAGTGTGGTACACTAGGGCAAAAGTTCCGACGATTTGACCAGACTTAGCACTCCTTAGGTACGCTACCTCTGCACTGTACCAGCACATTACAGCGCACTGATACTGAGACCAATAGCCACATAGTTACGGTCAAGGAACCTGCCTACAGCGTAATGTACACTATTTCTTCGGCCGTTGACGCGTTCACATCCCTGCTCATCCAATAAATATATTTAGTCCAAAATGTGAAGAGCCATTTTGGTCATTACGCAGTAAGTTGGCAAAGTATAAATGGTAGCTACTATAGCTGGCAATTTCCCAGCGACAATGAACATAGGGTACTGAGCAGATACGAAGGAGTTGTTACAGGTGCACCAGTCGTGTGGTGGTGCCCCTTATTGTTTCTCAAGCGTCTCATAACCTACCCAGGAGGTGGATTATTTATTTTCATTTTTCTTATCTTTATTTTAGAGCAAATCATGCCATTGGTGTATCTAGCGTCTGGGCCGTCTGCCCGGACTAGGTGGTATTGTTCGGGTTAGTTGTTCTTCAATGTCAAGGCCACAAAACCACAAACAACTACAACACCCAATAGAAAAAGACAATGGAAAAAGAACAGGAGTAATATCCGCATTGCCGAATTGTTCATCCATTCTAGGTTTTGAACACCAAATGCGTGCACGTTGAATTATATAATGCACTGAAAGACAACCAAAAGACGCTTCTTGCTGGCCAAGCAGCTAAATTGTAGAAAAGCTAAAGAAGTATCGCAAAGAACGGTGGACAACCCACACATCCAGTCACGATGAGTCACTCCGTTTTGGATGATCTGAACCTGGACTTCGGCGCCTTGTTCCTGCTCTTTATCACCGCGTGCGCCTTCATGATCCCCGTGGCCGTGGTTCTGCCACCGGTGCCGGTCCGCAAAAGCGACGCGCTGCTGCAGACGCACACTCTGGCCGGCGCGGGAAAGCCCAAGAGCGCTCTCAACGGCTATCTCACCGGGGGGCAAAATGTGCGCAGGAATGGACCGCAGGCGACCGTGCAGAGCCTGCGCATCTACCCCGTCAAGTCCTGCCGGGGCATCGAGGTGGCACGCAGCCGGGTGCTGCCCCAGGGGCTGGAGTTCGACCGGTTGTTCACCTTCGCGCAGCTGAAGAGCCCCTTCCCCGTGTCGCTTGACTCGACGGAGGCGGCCAAGAGCCAGCACCGATGGGAATTCGTCACGCAGAGGCAGTTCCCGCTCCTCGCGACCGTCAAGGTGGATCTCTGGCTGCCCGACGAGATGAAGCTGCGCAGGCAGTCGATGAAGCCAACCAGGGAAGCGTTCCTGATTCTGAGCTTCCCGTGGAAGGAGGACGGGTGGCGCGGGCTCCTGTCTACCATTGCGGCCAAGCTTGGCGGGGGCTCTGCCGCGGTCCCCGAGAAGGAGATCTTGCTCCCCGTTGACTTCCCGTCCGCGGCGGAGATCAAGGACAAGGGGTACATCTTTGAAGACGTCAAGATCTGGAAAGAAACCGTCACGGCGCTCAACATGTCCACGGAACTCCCGAAAGAGCTGATGCTGTACCTGGGCGTGAGCAACAAGCTTGGTATATTCCGTGTCGATCCCAGCAGACTCCGTGAGGTCTACAGGTGTGCGCCCCTCAAAGCCGATGCCGGATATCAGCCCGTTACAGGGTTTCAAGATGCGGTGAGTAACCAGTACTACTATATTTACCCTTTCTACACAAATACGAAGTAAACTAATCCTATAATAGTACCCGCTGCATATGATCACTCTGGACAGCCTCCAGAGATTTAGTGAAGAGGTGCCAAAGGATGACGAACTCAAGGAGCTAGACGGTGAGTAATCTTCGGGGCCATGTTCTTCCTACTTTAGCCCCTCTCCGAGCAGAATGGCTCTTTTGCAGGCCAATTCCATGCTCTGGGAGGTTCCAATGGTTCTGGAAAGCTTCCAGATCACTTGCGCTAGAAATAGCAATGACTGACTCCCTGTGTTATAGTGCGACGATTCCGCGCCAACATTATCCGTAAGGTTTCCCATGTATGATGAATGAAAAGCATATCACTAATCTTCCCAAAACACAGTTTCTGGCGTCCCTCCCTACGACGAGGAGACCTGGAAGAAGGCGCGCTTCAAGCCTGGAAAGTCAGGGTTATATAATGATGCAGTATTCCACATATCGTGTCGGACAGTTAGGTACGTACCAAACCAAGCACAGGCTTCGAACGGGACACATACCCCTCTCCCTGCATGACCATAAACGCCAGATCGGAGCAAGAAAGAAACAGCACTGACGTCGTCGCGCAAAAGGTGCAAAATGCCCAACGTGGACCCGGTTACGGGTGACAGACACCCACGCGAGCCAGACCGCTCTCTCCGCGCCCTGCGGAATGTAGACAAAGGCGCTCCCTTGAGCGGTTGTCTCGGAATGCAGCTGACGCCGCTATTCGAGGTGGATGAGGCTCCGAATTCTCACTCCGGGGCCGGCTCGGGGTTGCTCGGCGACGACGACCCGGACGACGGGCGGTCTTCGTGGGTCGCTGTTGGCATGACGGTGGAAGTCGAAGAAAGGGGGGAGCATATGTATATCAAGCAGTGATCGTGAGGTCTATTGGACTATTCCATGAGGGCTTGCCAATATATAGTGATGGATAACCATAGGACGCCATATATAAATACAGGGCCTGCAAATATAAAAGGTGGACGTGTATTAGTTACATGTAGAATAGACATCAGAGCTTGAAGAAAGCAATGATAGAAAACAAACATCATTATGAAGAAAAAAGTATATTTATTTCACTTCAACATGAGCAGCGCCCCAGGTGCCAATCGAACGGGTCTGAATCCCATGTCTCCTAAAAAACAACACTGTAAACAGAAATATATCCTCGTACGCTATGTATCGCCAGCGCCCAATAAACTGCCAATGGCAGGACAAACAACCATTTTCGAAACCATGCCACACTTCGCCTGGTATTTACCGAGTCCCCCCTTCACGATCCAACAACCCACGTGTATCTATATCATGTGCAATCAGTCGTATCTTCATCAGCGGCTCGGTATAGTTCTACACAACCAGCATGTGAAAGTGTATGCTCTGCATATTAAGTTATACCATCAATCATCTCTAGACTCTGGCTCAGCTCGGCATCGGCCTTACTTGAAATCCGCTGCTGTCAATGCTTGGACCATACTCGTACCCTCGGAGAACCGAGTGCGGAAAATGCGGTTCGCGTTCTGGAACATGCCATCTTTGAGCGACACCACGATGAACTGGGAACCCTTGAAGCGTGTCTTGATGAGACGACCGATGTTTTGGGTGTGGGACAGATCCAGGGCAGCATCGACCTCGTCGAGAATATACATAGGAGCTGGTTTGAACTGCAAGAGGGCCATGATAAGAGAAAGGGCGACCAGAGAACTATAGGACCGACGTCAGCATAAATAATTGGGAATTGGGTGTTGAAGAGACACTCGAGAAAAAAAATAGTGAACAAAGAAGAGGAAAGAACTGACCGTTGACCACCACTTAATTCCGTCAAGCTCTGCTTCCACACCTTGCCCAGGCAGACCTTGACCTCAAGACCTTCATTAATAGTCTTGCCTTCTGGTGGATCGAGTTTAGCAAAGCTGCCGCCAGGGAGCAGCTCAGAGAAGATCTGGCCAAAATCACCGTTGACCTTCTGCCACGTCTGCAGAAGGGCCTTCTTCTTGTAGTCGTCAAGGCTGATTATAGTCTCCTCAATCTTCCGCTTATCTCGGATGACTGTCTTCATCATTGTCTTGAGACCGACCTCTTTCTTCTCGACACTGTCGATCATGTTCATGACCTTGGGATTGATCTTTTTCTTCATGCCCTGGGAACGCTCCGTCAGGTTCTTTAGAGTTGCTTTGCACTCAGCTATATTCTGCGACTGAAAGTCATAGGGAGTGCTGGCACGGCCGAACTTGTCTTTTTCGTCTGCGATCCATTCGTGTTCTTGTTCCATGTGTGCAACAGCCTGCACAGCATTCTGCTGCTCTTTATTGAACTTGTCGACTTGGTGACCCAACCTCTGCATTTCTAAGCTTTCTTCAGCAATGCGGGCATTCTTCGATCGCGTTGCGTCTTCCAGGGCACGCAACTCGTCATCAAAACCAGTAAGTTTGGCACGCTCATCATCGAGCTCTGCCTGGGCCACGTCGTGAGTTTCTTGCAGTCTTGTCTGCTTTTTTATCATATCCTCAATCTCTTCCTGTTGGGCTTTGATGGCTAGTTCAACCTCAAGAAGTTGCTCTCTCGCAGCGGCAAGATCAGAGGACACCTGCTCGGAATCTAGCTGTGCGTTCTGCAGTTCCTTCTGTAGAGTCTTGACAGCCGTGGAATTTTTGGCCAGTGTATCTCTCAGCTTATCAAGAGATGCTTGAAGTTCAACAAGCTTCGAGTCTTTGTTGTTCTCAAAATCTTTCATGTCCTTCTCTATCCGTTTAACATCAGCACTAGCTTCTGCCTGTCTTTTTTTGGCTTCGGTGCTGTCACTTTTCAATTGGCTGATGTTTTGTTTCATGTTCTCAACCTCTTGAATAATGGAAGATGAAGAGTTGCCGCTAATCTGCTCTTCCGCTAGTTTGATTTCATGGGACTTGAGATCAAGCTCTTGCTTGATCTTACGAGCCTGGTCAAGCTTAGACTTCTCGCGCGCTATCTGGGCTTGGAGCTCATGCAGGGAAGCTTCGGTTTCTTTGAGTTGGCGGTTGATGTCGTTTAGCTTCTGAAGGGTAACAAGCACACCGCTCGAATTAGGAGAGCTACCACCAGACAAGGTACCTGATGGATCATATGCATCACCTTCGAGTGTTATACTCCTCATTCGGACATTAGGATCAAAGGTCACCTTCTTAGCTGTCTCAGCATCATGGCAAACAAGAGTGTTACCGAAAACGTATTCCATGGCTGCAGAGACCTCTTCGTCATAACCAACGAGAGAAAGTGCGAGGTCGACCTTCCCCGGTGCAAGCTTTTGTGCTGTCGCAATGGTCTGGGCGGAGGCTTTGAATGCTGCGATCTTGTTCAATGGGATGATGGTAACCCGCTTTCGTAACTTGCCCCCTTGGAGGAGTTGGGTCCCTGTCACCTCACTATCTACTACAACATTGTAAAGGCGACCACCAGCGCAGATCTCCAGAGCCGTGCCTGCTTCGGTGTGGTCCTTATCTAAAGTGAAAAGCTGAGCGACTAGGCCTTTGACCTTCGAACGGTCGAAGTTAGGGGTTGGATCGGCGTAGTTGAAGTCGATATTGGCGACTTTGCGCTTGAGTGCGTCGGCTTCCTGCCGTAGTCCTCGGATGGATTGCTGTAATGAGGACTGCTTCTTATACATTTCTTCTTCTTGTCCAGGCTCAAAGCCTAGCTTTCCGAGCTGCGCCTCAAGCTTCTGCGATTGTGCCCGCAAGCCTTCCAACTCACTCAGGAGACCGGCATTTTGTTCTTTGGCCTTCCTAGCTCGTGGCTCTTCTTCTTTGATACGCTTTTCCAAGTGTGCAATCTTTATTTTCGCTTGTTCTTGCTCAGTAGCAGCAGCAGCCACTCGATTTCTTGCGTCCTGTAGTTGACCTTGGTATCCGCTTTCTTGGCCTTCCTTGGATGCAACACCGGTTTGTAGTGTCTGGAGCAATTCTTCTTTAGACTCTGCTTCCTGGGCTTGTTTTTCGTTCTCCTCTTTGGCTGCATCATATTTGGCCTTGATCTTTTCGTAGGCCTTCGTCTTCTCTTGGAGAGCCGCTTCCAACTCAGCGACATTTTTCTGTACAGCAACCTTGCGCTCTTCTTCTTCTCCCTTGCTAGACTTCTTCAGGTCCATCACGGTAGCCAAGCGAACCAACTCATTTGAATGCTTCTTTACGCTGTCTTCTAGTGCTTGAGCTTTGCCACCCTTTTTTAGCTCTTTGTCGCGTTCTGCCCTTACTCGCTTGACGTCTTGTTCAAGGTGGGATATTTCGCTTTTGAGTCTAGTGGCGGATTCCTCGAGATCTTTTTGCCGTTGTCTCTTCCTCTCGAGATCTGTCTCAGATTGTTCTAACCGTTCTTGATACTTCACGTAGTCGTGGGCAACCACCACCCGTGTCAACCTCTCGAGGTCATTTTGTGTCTGTTGGAAATCTAAGAATGCGCGCTTCTCCGTTCGTAACTTCTCGAGCTTGGGCTCAATTTCCTCGCGCAGTAGCTCCGTTATCTCTTGTAGCTTCATCTCCTTCTTCGCCATGGTTTTTAGGGCCTTGTCTCTCCGATCCTCAAACATCCGTGTGCCGGCAGCCTCCTCAATCATGGCGAGAATCTCGACGGACTTCATATTTAGGACCTTGGTGATTTTGCCCTGCATGATCAGGAAATTGGGATTGTTGATGTTGAGTTGCACGGACTGGAATAGGTTCTGGACGGTCTGCTGTTGCGCGCGGTGACCGTTGATTAGGTATTTCGACGTTCCGCCCAAGACAATCTGTCTGGTGACGCTGATGGTCGCATACTCCTCGAAACCGATGGGCGATTTCTGTTTGTCTCTGTTATCGAAGACGATGGTGACGCTTGCTTTTGTTACGCCTGCCTGGCCGCGCTTGTATATCAAATCCTATTTGCCATATAGGTCAGCTTCATAACGGGCTTTGTCACTGCCGCAGTCGATCTCCATACCTGCAGATTCTGCGCTCGCACTGTCGACATGTTTGTGATACCCAGGACAAAGCAGATGGCATCCAAGATGTTGGATTTGCCACTACCGTTGAGACCGGTAATGGAGTTGAAACTCTCGTCCCTACGCGACATCAGTCCCGGCAAAGCGCCCGCACAGAGTGGCCTTGTTTACTTACCATCCCGAGATGACGGTCCGCACGGCATACGATTTGAAACCCTTGGTCTGGTTAGAGTGGCGTTTTGGAGACACACGAGGGTGCTTACGTCTATGATAACTTCTGTGACCCTCATTCTGACGGATGCGACCGTTCGCAGTGGCCGAAAATCTGTTCGGTTGTTTCGTGATGTTGAAATTGTTGCAACGCTGGTTGCTACGCGTGCCCGAAGTTGCGAAAGTCAACAAAAACAATCCGACTCCTGCAGGGGTAGCACAAGCCACATCTGCCCCTCCTCAAAGGTACTAATGTAGCACACTACCGATACGCTATCTGTGGTATGTACATATAGGTTTATACAGTGCCCACATATACAGTTTTCCTAATCTGCATACTGTATAGCTTACTATGTGCCTACCGTATCACCCAGTCTACTGTTCAGTTAAACCCCCTTCAAACCATGGAAGCAACAGTCAATTATTAGTCGATCGATCGTTCAACAATATTCAAACGTTAATTAAACGTTCAAAACCCCTTTGAAAAGAAATTAAACGTTGAAATTTTGACCAACTCTTGCTCAACAATTTATTAAACGCAGAAAGATTACCTCTATCTATCTTCGACTGTTTTTTCTTCTCTTCTTCAGCTTTCTTTGCCAATATGGCTTAATCATTGACATAATAGTCGCAAAGGGACTTAGTGGTTATGCCAATTTTTATCTTTTAGGGGTTACACTGCATCCAGTCGACGCGAAACCGGTCGCCTTTCATTACTGCCGTTGGTGTATCCAGCGCTTTGAAGAAGGGGGATAAACCTATATGAGAATTTAAGGGCGATAGACGCGGAATAAGTTGGTGTCGGTTCTTCGTTGTCGGTTCTTCGTTGGCTTGCTTCATAGGATACGGTCAATTGAGATGCCAGGCATATGAATTTGAGTATGGCCGGCATGAGTCGCAACGGTGATTGTACACAAGCAGGTGATGTTCTACACAACTAGAGGCTATACATATGTATTACGATGTATATATGTAATAGATATCTAAAATAAAGAGTACCAACCTGCCCTTAGTCAATTTCAGGTCTCAGTATCACATCTCTCACTACATAAGTCTCCATCATTAACAGTATTGAACCCCGCATATCCGCACCTCGGATGATCCCAGCTTTTTTTTAATTCTGTATCATGACAGAAAACTAAACGAATGGAAAGAAATCCGTCAACCCACGTTATCGGAATTGACGGACGACGAGAGGCGCAAACGGCTGAGGTCAGTCGAGGGGTACCTTTAGTCTATCTTAGAGATGTGTATGTATTAATATAAGTGGGTGTATAAGATTAGGTAATAAGGAGCGCTACGGTTAGGAGATAATATGCACTATCTAGATATTAGTAGGCAGTCGATAGGTAGCCCACGCGACATATTTCCAACCAACGTCATCCTAACCATATACGTCTGACAACGATACAAATTAAAGTGTACAACTCGAGCTGCTTGCGACCATTACCTATTGGATGATCCGGCATTTAATACTAGCAGATTTCATATTCACTCTCTTAATTACATCGAAACAAGCCACGATACCTGTTGGAGATATCAGAAGACAAGTAACGAGGAGGGGACTAAGGCCTTAAGGAGCGCAACGACAAACCTGGACTCGCCACCAACGCCGGCACCAGCACCTCTTTACGACACTTCTACGGTACTGGAATACTAGGATACTACGAAGCGGCTCGTCGCTGGCCCATTCCCGATTGCTCCATTTATGGTAATCCACCATGGCGGACGAACAGGTTTCCTTCACCTCGCTAGTCTTCATCGTAGTATTAGGCGGGATCGTAATCCGATATCTCTTCTTCCCGTCATCAGCCGGATCGTCGGGAGTACAGCAGGGTAGGGATGCAGCAGCGAGTTCGAGAGCGCGCGAGGCTGCCGTCGAACGGATACAGCAGGTGTTCCCACAAGTCGACCGGCGCACCATTCTATGGGAGTTACAGCGCAATCGGGGCAACATAGCGACAACGACAGATCGGATACTGACCGGGCGCGCAGAAACTGTAAGTTTCAAGTGACGCTTTTCTTCCCCCCCCCTCTTCTTCGAAGGTCTTGCTCATGGACTACTACTATACATTACTCTCCCGTATAGCTTAAAGGCGAGCTTTGGGGATCGGCAGTGGCGGCCTTTCGCGATTTTCTGTCCTCGAATCGCCTGCCCACTCTATTTGCCCTCTTCATAACAGGCCCTGCGTTTAGTGAAACCTACTTCATCTATCTGCCGAGTACACGCTACGAGGATTGTCCCTGCTAACAACATGTCTTTCTAGCCCCCCGTAACATTTCAGCCACCACCACCACCAACCTCAACGCAGTCCTCAACGTCGCAACCCACCAAGGCCCCCTCGCGCCCCGCCGAACCAGACCTAATAACGCGATACAAACTCCAGGACAAGATTGACAAGAGCAGTGGCGGGAGCAGTTCGAACACCGGCTCCGAGGCCGCAGTATCAGGAACCAAGACAAAGGCGTGGAGCTCAAATCGTGAGGAACGACAGATGTCACTTCAGCGTAGACGCGATGAGATGATACTAGCCGCGCGGCGGAAGATGGAGGCCAAGATCGCCAGCGAGAAGTCAGCTGCTTCTGGAAGTAGTGGTGGCAGCATATGAGCTCCATCCACTTGGATGGAGCTACCAGATGATGATCGACTTCATAGGGCCCTTACTACTTGGCCAGGGAGATGTCATACTCGGGTCTTCTTTGGTACAGGAAAGGGGTATACATGACCTGAGTTTGAGTTACTTTACGTGCGCGAGGATGCCACCGATTCGGCCGCGACATGTTGTCACATACCATCCATCGATTTCGCATCGTTTCAATGGGGTTCAAATTCACCAGGCAATGAGTCGTCATATTGAATATTGCATTTGAGCTTTAAGCTGTGGTCTCGAAAGAGCCAATAAATAAATACCTCTAATAGAATTCAACAACCAGCGCTTAACATCCATTATATGTACATTGCCACTCGCGACATTGACCTACGTAGGCTTCGTCTGGGAAACTCGTCATAAAACTCGGTACAGGTACTTTCTCTGGCCAGATGTATCATCCCTTTATAACCCTAGAATATACTCCTGTGATATAACCCTTTATAAACTTTCCAATCGACCTAGGCACAATGTCGGGTCCCAGGTGAATGTTTTTTTTTTTACATCATAAGACTTCGTTTCAATGTACGTTAGCTTGGCCTTGGCCTCGTGTCGATCATCACAAGCCCCTGTCCGATGCCCTCTTGAATGCCAGATGCGACGCTCTCAACCGTCCGGCTCGCGATGTTGCCAACGGCCTTTCCGACACGTCCGTCTTTCATGGCGCAAATCTTGGCGCTGAGGACGACGCTATGCCTCCCGACGGCTGAGGCGATGACAAAGCCCCTGGATACAATCTGCTGTGAGATGTTATGCTTTCGCTCGTAGTGCGCACCCACGCGGACTACAACAGTTGCGTATGACAGCGCCACGTGTATCAGTACCACGAAGATAGCTACCACGATTGCAACACACCGCTGTAAAACTGTGCGGCCGCCCGGAGAAGGCTTCCAGCCAATCGCCTTATCATTCATCCCATCGACGAGGTTTACATCCGCAATCGACGGTGGAAGAGCCCGCCGGATCGTAGCGGTTTCTTGATCGCTTAAGGTGGTCGGGAGAGCCATCAGCAAATATGCCACGCCATCGACATAGGATTTGCGGCAAAAAGTCGGATCTTCTTTATCCAGATATGCGATACGGTGTATGTTCATACCTAGGTGCCGGATCAGCCCAACTCTCACTGTCCCTTTTTGAAAAGGAACTACAACCGGAAGTACATACCTTGCTCCGCATAATTCCACCGGATGCCCGAAGCTACTAGTGCTTGCTCTTTCCGTTGTGTCGGGGCTGACATCTCAGCTCTAGCTGCCGTGCCATCCACCTGAACGGACCGATCCTCCTCGTAGTTTGTTACCACCAATTCCTCGATGCCTTGCCCTGTAACGTGACGCCGTGAGGACATAGTAGATAGGCGCAGGGATCTGAAGGCTGACATCGGGGATCGGACCGACGTGAGAAGCATATCAAAGACATCCTTCTGATCCATGTCGCAAGTAAGGTTTTCTCCTAAGCAGTGGTACACCGAACGGGTGTAATACTCGGGCAAAGTATTCGTAAGCGCCCACAATAAGACTCCTTTGTTCATACCAGTTGCCAATGGCCAAGCAGTTAAGAAAGGGGGGAAAGAAGGGAAAAAAAGGGCTACCTCCAAGAGCAAACCCTGCCTGGAGTGAAGCTAGAACTTCTCTCACCGTATAAATGGCTTTGATTCAAGAGGTACTCAAATAAGAAGCCGAGTAACCTAGACAGACGAAGCACCGTTGGAGTGATGTTTTGAGATGTTGGCAAGATACGTCTCCTACACAGGCGATTGGTATCTGGTCATCTATTCCAACATGCAGAGAGAAATTCAAAAGTGTTCGGGGACCACCTGTCTTAGGATGGGTACACGGTTAAAATATGTTAGTTAGACAAGTTTAACTCTTCTGATGTAAGATGTTAGCGAGTGTGAGGGGCACACATCGATTATCTACCTTCACCATGCTCAATCCTCGGGTCGGGATCAGGGTCTGGGCTCCACACGCCGTTCTGAAGGTTGAAGGTCAGTAATGGGCAAACTATGTAGTAGTGTAGATAGTGGATAGTCTACCTACATTATGTATATACCTACTTACTTAGGTAGGTCGATAGGTAAGTCGGTAGATGTGGGTTATGTATCAATCGCATGCAGCACCGTATTAGAGACGCCGGGCTTCGACAGTCATTGATTGACATGCTTGGGAGGAGAGAGCAGAAAACACGGGCTGAGGCCAAGAGCATGGCCGTAGAAATTCCATATGACAACCTCTTCGTCTTTTAATCAGTCTTCTTATACACCACAAAAGAACCTTTGGAGGCCAACAGCAGCTGATTACAGTTTGAAGGATAGACGCCCTTCTACTTACAACGCCTAATCCTTGCTCCTATGTAAGTGCTTGCGTATTAGTACTAAGTATATATATGAAGACGGCTAAAAATTGCTCTACGGAGCCGCACCACCAAAAGGTAGCAAGGGCAGAGCAGGACTGCCCGGTAGATGGTCGCACGTGATAGAGCGGTACACTATATTAATGCTAGGAGCTTTAACGGAAAGCAGGTAGTCATCACGAGTAGGAAGTATGTATACTTATGCGAAGAAAGATCCTTAGGCAGGCGATGGCACGTTTTGTCGTCCGATACGATACCTAAGGTTAAGAACCATCTATATCTATCTCGGACTCACATATCCATTGTACGCAGTACATAGATAAGTAAGTACTTATGTACCTAGACAATCATAAGCGGGGTCCGATAAAGTGTCCACCCAGCTGCACTGTAGGTAGAATAGGGAAGCCCCGCTTCCAGCAGCAAAGTAACTATGCATCCACTTATTCAAAGATAACGATTAGGCAAGCCCACCAATCCCCTTTCGATCTAGAATATAGCTAGTGATCAATGGCTTAAACTCTTACTATAAGGAAAAAAAAAAGTTCAATCTCTGCATCGCGTTCCTCTCCCCATCATCCTAAGGCGTCTCGAGATCGTGTGCTGCTCTACCACATCATCATCATCATCATCACTCATCGTCGTCGTCTTCTTCCTCCTCTTCTATTCTTCTTCTTTTCTCGTCATCCCATCTCCTCTCCCTTCATTTATAACTAGTCGGCCGCCACCGCACAAAGTTCGCCTTGATTTATCCAACCGTCATGTTCAAGGCTGCTGTCCAGCGGCATGCCCGCTTAGGCAATGTCGCTCGTCAATTCTCTACTGCTTCATTGATGCGCAACACCCATTCGAAGCACCTTGCCGCCATCTTACGCCAGACACCCTCGCAACCCGCTTTGCGGCATCTCGCTCCTGGATATGCCTTCTCTCGTCTTTACTCGGCGGAATCTGCTGCCGCTCAAGCTAACCGCCAGGGTGAATTCGCGCCTGTAGCATCCGCTCCCGTCACCCGCTTCGCCGATCTCCCCCAGCTAGGTGTCGATGATAGCCTTGTCAGGGCCATAACTAAAGGGATGGGCTACGAAAATATGACTGAGGTCCAGTCTATGTCTATGAATTCCGCCTTGAAGGGAGTCGACATGTGAGTGAACTCAATTCGCACCCCTTTATGCCTGTTCCGTCTTTGCTCATCATCATCATCGTCTCAGGGTTGCTCAAGCCAAAACCGGCACGGGAAAGACTTTAGCCTTCCTGGTTCCTCTATTCCAGCGCGTCTTGGCAGATCAGCCCGAACTAGCGTCGCCCCGGGCTAGGCGTCGCGCTTCGTCCGAGAATATTCGGGCGATTATCCTATCGCCCACTCGTGAGCTTGCTGAACAGATCGGTGTTGAAGCCCGGAAACTTGCCCAGAATACCAGCATTGTTGTCCAAACTGCTGTAGGAGGCACGAGGAAACGGGAATCTCTCTTCAAAATGTGGCGCGAGGGCTGCGATGTCCTGGTTGCTACACCCGGAAGATTAAACGATCTACTCTCGGACCCAGAGGCCAAAGTTGCAGCTCCTAATCTACAGGCATTCGTACTCGACGAAGCGGATCGAATGCTTGATGTTGGCTTTTCCGACGAAATACGTTCCATCCAGAAACTTCTGCCTTCGCGCGATGAAAAGGACCGGCAGACTCTGCTTTTCTCTGCCACCATACCTCGCGATGTGGTTCACCTCGCCAAGAGCATGGTCCGCCCTGATAACTTTGAGTTTGTACAAACCATCAAGTCAGACGATGTACCAACGCACGAACGTGTTCCTCAGCATCTTGTCACAATTCAAGGTCTCGAGAACGTTTACCCCGTGATTGCAGAGATCGCAGAAAAGGCGAAAAATGCAAAGGATTCTGAACTTCCATTCAAAGCCGTTGTCTTTTTTTCAAGCACGGCTGCTGTTCAATATGCGTTCGAAATCTTCATGCAATCTCGGCTGTTCTCACAACGCACTGGAACTGCCATTTTTGAGATCCACTCGAGATTGACTCAAGCCCAGCGCACGAGAAGCGCTGACTACTTCCGCCAGTCGAAATCTGCCATTCTCTTCTCGTCTGATGTCACAGCGCGAGGAATGGACTTCCCTAATGTGACAGATGTCATTCAGATTGGTCTTCCACCTGATCGGGACCAATACATCCATCGAGTTGGTCGTACAGGACGTGCCGGAAATTCCGGTAGGGGCTGGTTAGTCCTCACCCAAGAAGAGATAGCAGAAGCACGCGGCCGTCTTCCGGGCCTACCAATCAAGCCTAACGACACGCTAGAGTCTGCAAAATACGCAGTGGGAGACTCCTCGGCATCTGAGACTGCGTCCCGTTATTTCAATAATTTCGCAAACGCATATTCATCTGCACCTAAATTTATGTTCCGCGCCTTGTACCTAGGTAGTCTTGGTGCAAAATTCGGCAGATATTTCCAGGCCGAAGATATGATCAAGTTGTTAAACAATTGGTGCCTTGGAGCCTTAGGCTGGAAAGAAACCCCTGCTATACCCCCGAAAACTGCTCAAAATCGTGGTTTGACTCGTGTGCCTGGAATCCGAATTGGCTACGAAGAAGAAGACGAAGACGAATCGAGGATGAGACGGGGATATGAGGACTCTAGACGCAGCGGCGGCTTTGGAGGCCGTGACCGTGGCGGCTTTGGCTCAGGTTCTAACTTCAGACGCAACGACGGCTATGGACACCGCAGCCATGGCCGCTCTGATTCAAATTCTAACTTCAGGCGCAACAACAACTCTGGAAGTCGAAACACCTTCGAAGACCGGTTTGCATCACGCGTTGGTGACAGACCGGACAGATCACGCTTTACTCCCAGGGCCAGCTTTTAAAACTAGGAACATGAACATTCTGGTCGAGACGTTTACTAAGTGCTTATCTCCCTATGACGTTGCATAATCACGCTTCACAAAAAAAGTTCATTTTGCGGTGTAAAAATAATAGGGTCCAGGATTATGTACAACTTCAGAGATGTAGATAGCAATGTTCATCTAAAGGCGTCGACGGAGTTCAGGGTTTGTCGTCCTTCAACTAGGCCAAAGCTGGTGGTTAGGGCTGAGGCCGGGGCTCCCCCCGACGCAAAGCAAGATCTGAGCGGTTCATTGCTGAAATCTCTACTTTATTGTTTGTACTATACGGAGGGTTGTACTTGCCATTTTAAGGCGGGCACCAATGACTTTGACGCAATAATTATGAAGAAATATTCACTCTCTGACCTTGGTCATTACAATCGATGATTCTTTGACCGCCTGTCCCGTCATGCTCGTGTTTGTTCGCTCCTCCTATCCTTAATATCCAATCTATTTCTACTATATCCCGCTTAGCCATTGCCTCCTCGAAACTAGAATGCTTCCAGTCGGCGTCCCGCTCATCTCGTCGACTGCAGACCTTTTCCCTATAACCATCGGGTTCGGTCCTTCCGCGAAGCTATTCAGTAGAGAATATCTACATCACAATGTAGCCACCGTCTTGCTTGGGATGTTCGGTATGGTCAGTCCTTTCTCTCTCTCTCTCTCTCTCTCTCTCTCTCTCTTTTTCTCCTCTGAGCTTGCTTTTAGTCAACATGAGACCGTCTGCACTATTTAGAGGCGAAGTCGCTTGGCTTCCTCATTACTAGCAGGCTTAACGATGCAATTTTCAATGTATTCATACCATCTGGACGGATCTAACTTGTGGCGAGATTTCGGTAGGACATGTATAGCCTAGGCAATGTGTCACGGGCTTCCAGAGACTTGCTAGCATTAATGTTTATTTACTAGACGACTATCTAGTCTTGCCATCATAAATGTTTAAGGGACGAGGCTGTCCAAAACCCCATAGGGGAATAACGAAAGACGAAGTGTAGATCTCTCAGCCTACTCTAGCTTGTTTATCCTCCACTTGACCGCTTGTCGAAAGATATGTATTCTAATCCGTGTCTACCCAACTATATTCTGAAAACATAACAGAGGAGTGTGAACTGTTCGCAAACGGCGGCTAAGCAGTCTAGAATGAGTTACTAGTCGTCATCTAGAAGTACGAGCTCAAAGGGGCAAGATGGCAAATAGCATACAACACATTCTAGAAGATGCTTTGCTTGTAGGCATAGGTATCGGTCGTAATGTAGAGCCCAGTCTTATTTAGATCTTTGATAAGTAGCTAGTAGTACTTAGGTCAAAGCCTACGACACGATGTGAGCCGCGAGTAGGAGTCTCGGACATTACTTGGTGGTATCAATAAAACAGATCATAGCTTAGCTCCATAAACGCCTTCCAATGCATACCTCGTACCGAGAGTCTTAGTAGGTAGGTTTTGGGGGCTATATCAACTCCTTCCCTGGAGCATCATATTAGCATCCCATAATAGGACTCGCTCGTCCCACCCAACCGTTGCAACCCAGCCACCGACACCAAACAAGCACCAGTCAACGCCGGTCACGAACTCCGTATGCCTGTTCATTATACCGAGCTGTAGACCTGGCTTTACGGGAGGAGAACTTTCATGGGCGCCCATAGTGGAGCCATCTGTCCATAATCTAACCGTCATGTCATAACTAGCGCTGAGCAAGATATCGGCGGCGTGAGGACTCCAAGCAAGCCTCCGTACAGCGTACTCGTGGCCCATCATGATAGACGCGGGCCCCGCTGTCGGGTTTCTAATATCGAAGGTCCTTATAACTCGGTCCACACCTCCTGTAGCTATGACTGAGTCTCTATATTTGTTCCAATCATGAGTCAATATCTCGGCTGGCATGAAGGGGGGCGAAACACCAGGGGGCATCGGCACCGACGGTGGCTGATGAACTGGTATCTTGGTGGTGAGGTGATATTGGGCGTTGACAGGCGTCCGAAGGTCAAATATGCGGAGGTGTGAGTCGGTCGACACAGCCGAGACAATATTTGGATTCGAGGGACAGTAGGATGTACTGTAGGTACAATTGCCAACAGGCAGGGTCCTAAGAGACTCTTTCCTGGTTGGTGACCACTTTGGAGCAGCTTGTGTATTAGCTCTGCGACAAAACATATGGCATGGCAGTAACAAGAACAAGGATATGACCCTACAATCTTTATGGTTCCGTCCCACGAACTCGAGGCGAAAGTGTCTTTGGTAACAGGGCTCCAAGCGACAGAATACGTCTCACGCTTGTGCTCGTGGAAATTCATGACGGGAAACTCATTGACATTGACGTCGTAGAGCTTTATAGACCCGTCCCCACAAGCGGCGAGCAGTTGGTTCTCGTTAATCTCGGACCAGGCGAGATCATACTGGGCGTCGTTGGTGTCGAAGCTTCGGAGACATGGTTAGCAGTGCTGCGACGGGACCAGGGCGCGTGTGCTCGTGAGGGCATGTCGCATACGTCTTCTCTACCTGAACACCCTGAGGGCCCAGGCCCAGGCAAAAGAGCCGCCCATTTCCGACGATGCCATAGTTTGCAGCCGATGCGACGGCAATGCGCGAGTCGTAGTACGGGGAGTATTTGACGGCGTAGGGGTTGAAGCCAGGAGTGCGGAATTCTAGCATAGACGCCATGATCAGGTATGCGTGTTCCGTGAGCTAATACAAGGTCTGTTAGACCATACCTAGGGCTTAATTGAGATGCTCGTCACATTCTTAAAGTTGAAAAAAAAGGTAGGTACCTAGATAGTCCAAGTCGCGGTAACAGCACGTCGAAGTGGGATGAAAGCTGCGGGTGGGCTTAAGGTGGTCGTAGGGCCTCGGCTTTGACGTAATTTAGTGGCGTAGGTACTGTTAGGTACCTAGGTACGTATTGAACATACCTTAGGTGGCTAGGGAGGTTAGGTACCCTGGTTGGTCCCATACAGTACCGAGGGAATAGGATTGGTCATATTGAAATCATGCCTCTTCTATTATTGGTCGCCTTTCACTCGTCTAAGGACAGCGGCCTGGCTAACGTCTGATTTTCTTAATAGAATTCAATGCATCCTCGTAGCAGAGGAGCACAGAAAACATCATGAAAGAAGCATCATCATCTTCACTCAGTCCACATAATGGATGCTTTTCTGAGAGGCGCAAAACGCAAATCTTCCTCTATCGCCCAAGCATCGACTCGGGATGGCGATGAGGATTCAACAGAGATGAAGCTCGCAATGCTTGTCTCCTTATTCCCGGATATATCCCAGGAAGTGCTACTCGATGCTCTTCTGGCCAATACCGGAGTTGTTGACCAAGCTGCCTCTTCTCTCCTTGACAGTCGAACGGAGCCGAAACAGTCTCGCGCTGCCGCCACAGTAGGAGCTCAGACATCGCTAAGGTCCTTTGCATCCATATCACACGCAACAGGAGAAACTGGGACGGTGAAAAAAGCCAAATTGCTGTCCAAAAAAGGGGCTACACTCTTCCTATACGACCCTAAAGATATTGCAGAACATACCCCATGTAGCATTATTCACAATTTCCTCCCACAAGAGGAGGCCAATGATCTACTCCGAGAAATGCTAGAAGAATCAAAATCCTTTAAGCGGGCCACATTCAAGCTCTTCGACAACATTGTTCAAAGCCCACACACCTCAAGTTTCTACGTAGCTACAGAGGCCGAGTTAAATACACAGAAGCACGAATATTTCTACTACGGTGGACGCTTGGAAGTGAGTATGATTATGTAGACTTAATCGACACCAAGTCCCTTCCTATTCAGACAGCCTTGGAATTGGAATAATAACTCATCATTCTTATCTGTCATTATACAGAGCGCTGACTTCTTGTAGGACGTTCGACGAATCACACCCCAACTTCTACGGGTAAGACCCAAGGTACAGGAAGCTGTTAATAAAGGAATACAAACCCGCAAGAAGCTGAAGTACCAATGTCCCGATGAATGGACGCCAAATGCTGCTTTCGTCAACTGCTACGATGGGCCACACGAATCTGTTGGATATCACAGCGACCATCTGACGTACCTGGGTCCCCGGGCTGTTATTGGGTCGCTCTCCCTGGGTGTAGCAAGGGAGTTCCGCGTTCGCCGTATAGTTCCAAAGGACGCCGACAACAACTTGACTGAAGATGGCGATGCGCAAGGTCAAATATCTATTCATCTGCCACACAACTCACTCCTCATTATGCATGCTGAGATGCAAGAAGAGTGGAAGCATTCAATTGCACCAGCGCAGGCTATTGATCCTCACCCTATCGCTGGAAATCGAAGGATTAACATCACTTATCGTGATTATAAGCCAAACTTTCACCCGAACTTCACGCCAAGATGCAAATGCAACCTTCCAGCTATCCTCCGGACTGTGCAGCGAAAGAAAGAAAACTGGGGAAGGCACTTCTGGAGTAAGTCCTCGTTGTCCTTTGAACCCCCAGTTGAACACTACATGTCTCAGTAATACGGAACGGAACACCTTGAAATACATGCTAGAAATGGTTGATGCTGACACCATGTATGATGTAGTGTGTCATCGTGGTAATGTTCCCGCCCAGGAGAACTGCTCTTTCTTTCAATGGGCAGATTTCGATGATGATGGAATACCTAACTGGGATAGTGCGCGATACAGGAAGACCAGCGCCCCAATAGATCAGGATTCTAGTGTAAGTGTGACAGAGAAGCAACAATCAACAACTAAAAAGCAATAAACTCAAAACTTGAGTCTATCATTCCCGTTTGATAAGTATTGATATTGAGTGAAGTTGAAATCTTAGATACTTCATGGTGTGAGCTTCTATCTTACCATCCTGTCATCCACGCCCCCCTTTTATGGCTCAACGTATGTCGGCTGGATGTATGTATAGCCTTCGAACCGGGTGGGATTCAAATCTTTGACGTTGAAGCCGTTGATCACCCTGAGGTTGAAGGCTGTGAGATCTTTGCTGCCGCTATACCACCGTCTAGTCTCTTCACTAAATTGGGCGACCTGCTCATCAGTACACTGCACTACTTCTGAGAAGACGGGAACACCACAGGTCTTGCAGAAGTTCTTGGTAGCGAGTTTCTTGTTGAAGAGGTAAACTCCAAGGTTCTGTCTCCCCTCGACTACGACCTGCGCGCGGGGCGGATAGGTCCACGTAGCACCGTACTATGTCATCCATGGTGGTCAGCTATTCTAGACATTCGCTTTATGACCAGTGGCTGCTTAGTGATATGCATTTAGACTTACCCTGCCACAGATACTACAGTTGCATTCAACTAACCCCTGAGAGTCTTTGTTGAGAGGCTGCGATTTTAGGGCGACGGTGACGGCACCGCAATGGCAGCTGCCAGTGTACAGCTGGAGACCTTCGGTATCACCAGCAGGCTGGGGTCCTGTGAACTTGGGGGCTTCGTACGCTGGGGGGAGAGAAAATCCGTCAAAGCTAGATATGATATCGTCAGCATAAAACCGCCATGATAAAAAGGGGCATGCATGATGTCTTACCTCTTTGTGTCGAGTTTCCAGACGTCGACTTGACCATGCTGAAAGGTGCGCACCTGGATCATAGTAAGCTATCTTCAAATCTAATACAGTGCTTCTGGAAAAGATATGACGCAGGCTTACATTGAATCCGTTTTCTGGCAGCTTATCCTCGCCGGCCTTGGGTGGACTCAAGTGTCCAACGACCATCAACGAGACCCCGCATGTAGAACAGAACTGAATATCAAGTATTAGCGGTTTTCGTTACAATTTCGCTGTCCACGATATCCTCTTCATTGTTGTTGCAATGCAACCACATGGACGAACCTTGTGAGTGAACTGGTTCTTGTTGAAATTGTAGTTAGTAAGCTCGGATGAGTCGCCCTTCACGAACTTGACATCACTGGGATTCGGGAAGACCCAGATCGCTGCCTTCTTGTAGCAAATACTGCAGTTGCACTCGGAGGCCTGCTTGATCTCGGGTAGAGTGATCTCGTAGACAAATGCTGCACAGTGGCAGTTGCCGCGGTAGGTCTTGAGTGGCGCTTGTGGTTCAGCCATCTTAGCAGACGAATGAATGAGAAGATTGAATCTCTCTTACGAAGGAAGAACGAGAAGGGAATATTGATATAAGGGAGAGTGCTAGTTAATATTGAAGCGTGCTATGAAGGAGGTACCTGAGATCGAATAACTAAGCAAAGCACACAGCTCTATATATACAAAAGATGTAAGACATATTTGGGTAGCACAACGCTTAACCACAACACATATTACCACTGACTCTCAAGCCTTATTGGCGCCAGGTTGTGTCTGACCGCCATCGACTTGTTGGGATCGGTCTTCTCAGGTGCCCGAGGGCCGTCTTTCATATCCATGCCTCAACTTATCAGCTTTAGATCCTAGACACGGTTTCTCCATACACCATTCTCACACCATGCGTGTTAGTGGCTTAAGATTTGAAACTTAGAGGCTTGGCCAGCGGGCCTGATTGGATCCTTCACAGCTCGTATGTAGTTCGTGTTCTCCGTATTTGGGATTGCCCATTATGGACGAAGGAAACGGAGGAAGTTGAATGACTCATCTCATTCTGACAGATACTAGATAGGTACCCCGCCCAAACAGTCCCCCCCCCCCCCCCCCTCACGGACGCGGAACCGCGACAGACTTCGTGGGGTGCTCGGTCATTTCGTGTCGCGCTGTCAGGTGACTGTAATGCAGACCAATTACGACCCCTGACACTTCGGTGTTGGAGATGTGCGAGGTCTTCGTAATCGCAAATCAATTGCGTATTGTATGTTGTCGATGCTTGATAGACTTGGGATAGTAGAACGATATTACTACTAATTAATGAGCTAAGGTATAAATGATGTTGCGATTTTGTTGACCAATTTTGTTGAGCCATCCTATGAGAAGATATCTGAGCAGGTTGAGCTCAACTAAACGGTTTACGATTAGTGATCAGGAATAAGTGTTGCCTAGAAGAACGGCTTTATGGATGGTATCTCTCCCTTGCCAATGAACTGACTTGTCATCTTTGTTCTTAATGTTGTGATTTATCTCTCACTTAAAGGAACTTTCTCTGTCAAACTTCAACAATCTAACGCGATACACCCTCTACCTAGGTATGTATAGGTTTCTCTCCAGATGATGGACGAAGCACTTAGGCATATAGATTGGTGTTCCCTTTACTGCAGGTTTAAATAAATTCTAACAAATACATACTTTAGTTATGACAACAATGTCTAAATATCTAAGTGCCTAGGTAGTAAGAATGATAAGAGCCAGTAGAAAACTTAGCAAGTTACATAGCTCTAATAGCTCTATCTACTCTATACAAGATTTTCAACTTTGTTGGCGGGGTTTGTTTGGTTGTTAATCTACGCTGCAAACACCCACTGCAAACACCCTTCACAACCCCTGCTAGCGAGCTCGCCTAGCGTCCATCTCCCAACGACCCCAGCCTCCCATTTGCGCCATATGCAGCAACAAGCAGTGGGAGAGGAGAGCTCAATCGTGCCGTCCATCATTCGTCGCCCGCAGTCGAGCGCTTAGCCAACGCGTTTCACCTCCAATCTTCAACTTATTTTATTTCATACTCGCTTGTCTAGGTGCACTCCCACATTCAATAGTAATCGCCCGGGTACGCCGGAAACAACAGCGCTCTCGTCCTTCATTCTCGTCGTCGTCGTCGTCGTCGTCGTCGTCGTCGTCGTCATCGCCGTCATCGTTGTACCTACTCTCGCCGTCCCGAATCGACAGACCTAATCGCATCGCATCGCACCCCACGTTTTATCAACGCCCGTAGCACCACCCCTCATCGTGCGCGACCTTGAATTCGCGAATGACAACATTCTCGGATTCAACTTCTAGTCTGCAACAATAAACTCTGGCGACGGAATGCCGCCGCTCTTCTCTACGCCCGATGGTGCATTAGCACGATCTTTCTTCTCAATCCGCCCGACACAGCTGCGCTACCCTGTACATGTATTCAAGAGTCCCGGAACACTCGAATCCCGCAGCCTCGTAGGGGCCACCACAGTGCCCCAGGGTTACGGGAACGCCCCATTCGGCCCCGACTCTGGGACCGTCGTTGGTATCGTCCTCGGTTCGGTGGCCGGGTTCCTTCTACTTCTCGCTTTCATATACTGGTGCATAACCATGGGACAGGGCCCACGGATGCTAGAGGAAGGGTCGGTCGGTGGTGGGACAGCATCCGTGGTATCGTGGCACTCGCGACCACGCGGGCCCCCGCGCAGACATCATCGGCGCAGCAGACATTCCCCGCGGCACGAGAAGATCGAGATTCGACGGGAGAGGGAGAGAGTTGTCCCCGTTCAGGTCGAGCATGAAGACCAGATTATCGTCGAGGAGTTTCAGACGAGGTCCCGGTCCCGGTCCCGCCCCAGGGACCGTAGCATGGGCCGTACGCCGCCGCCGCCCAGAAGCGTGCTGAGTGACGGGGAGGATATGATTGTCGTCGAGGAGGACCCTACACCACCGCGGAGAAGGAGGGACAGTATGAGGAGTCAGCGCACGAGACGCAGCGATGATCGGAGGAGCCCATACAGAGAAGACGTCTATATACGGGACGTGAGTCGGCAAAGGAGTCGCTCAAGGGCGTGAGCTATATGAAGAACACTCACTGGCCATGAGAAGGAAGTTACGTGTAAATGATAGACGACATGTTTATGTATAGGAATACGGCACATATTGGGTTCACTCTGCGCCATTTGGCGATAAGGCTCCGGGCTATTATGGTTTATGGGAGAGTGGACGATTGTCAAGGAACTGTGATAAGGTTGCCGCAATATCTCGGGCAAGGGCACTGGGGATTCGCATTTCTGGAGTTTGTATTGGTTCCTGACTTGGTTGGCGAGAACTTGGAATACCTGTTGGATAGCTTTGCGATCCGTTCTGTATAATATACCCAGAAGCTGTAATTTCATAGCAATTACGGTATTTTTCCACTGCAGGACCTCATCCGTGACTCTATGAGGTCCCTGTACTACTTTCTGACTTACTTGCCTAGCCAATTCCGAGCCCAGACCTCTTCGGTTAGAGCGTATCTGAGGATTTGTCGTGGTTATGGCCAACACTTGGAAGCCCACTCAATGAAGTCTATAAATCGTGGTTATTTATTATGTCAATCGTACTTATAATCATGAAGCATTGTGAATATTTCTCCTCGGATATACATGGTAAACGCATTGCTTACCTAGGTACATGATATGCATTTCAAGTTGCTCATTCACATGTGAAGTTGGTGGGGACCTAACAGTAGGTTTAGCACTTATGATCAATCATGACATCATCAACATTAACTCATACGTAGTAAACCTCTGCTACCTACCCTTGGGTCTTACATTTTAACAACAGCTTGGTTGATATGATTAAAATACCTTAGTATACCGAACATCTATTTTTGTTACTTTATACTGCGCGGTTGACTTAGTTCAATCCGTGAATAAAAGCTATACTTTCCACATCTGCTCTTGCGCGCAGCCGTGATACCCCGAAGCTCTTGCAGCAAATCTCTATACAATGGAGAATCCAGAAGTAGAGATTTCGGATGTTATCCGATCATTAACACAAGGCACCCGCAAAGAGCAAGAGAAAGCCCTAAACGACTATTTTCTTCCGAATGCCTACTTCGTCCACCCATTCTGTCGTGTGCCCGCGTTCGAATCGAGACAGGTCCGAATACCTTTCACAAACACTCGGTGGACAATTAATTCGCGTTATCTCGTGAAGCTTATCTATCAATGGTATAAGATTCTGAGTCCTAAGATTCTGCTTCAAGTTGATTCCACATGTAAGTCACATTCTCAGAGAAAGCATCCCCCTTTACGGAGCTTCAACGTCCATCAGAAAAACCAATCATCTGCCATAAGACTATCCAAATGAAATGATAGATACCGGTTTAACAACTGAGGTTCTTTTTAGCATTCGATAGACGAACGAATTCCCTCTACGCCACTATTCGACAGACGTTCACAATTTGGATCGTGCCCTTTTCTCTATGGCAGGCCAACGTTCGACTAGTGTGCTTACTGAACCTGGCTTATCTACCAGTGGATGAGAACAAACAGCCGCTGCTGTCCCAGGGAGAGTCCGCAAGAAATGATGACGGCGAGAACAAGACTATATCACCAGAGAAGCGTTATTTCATCCGTGGCCAGCAGGACCATTATCAAGTCAACGACATGCTCAAGTTCATTGCGCCTTTCGGTGCTTCCCTACTCTATTACCTATGGCAACTCTTCGCGACTTTCCTGTCTGCTGTCGGCGTCGCTGTCCTCTGGCCAGTTACATCGGTCTACGAGCGCGGTCTAACCAAGGCAAACGAGAATAGCAAGACAAACGCCCGCGAGGGCTATTAGTACTATCCTTTCATCTGGGCTTTCTCCTTTGATCAACCACGGCAAGATCAGCAACCGATGGCCCACGATCTGGAAAAAGGTATGGAAATTCTCAAGGAGATAAAGGCGTGGCTAGAGGAATCTGAACTCTCCGACGGCTATTTCAACTACGGCGGTAACAACTGGACTGAACCCCTTGAAGATAGAAGGGACTTTCAGGGTGAAAACGAACACTCGGACCTCACGGTCAGCGGCACGACGAAATCCACTACGGATTCCAGGGCATCTGCCATCTATGATGTTTTCATCCCGAGCGAAACCCACAAGACTCCTAAAGCTTATCGTCCTCCTGAATCATGTGGCATTGATCAGGACTCTGAAATCGCGTCATAGATCTACTACCATGCAATGACAGCAGATTGGAGCTCATTTCTAGCAAGCCCATCGAGGAGGACAGACAAGATAGAAACAGTATTGTTTCAGTTCCCCGAGTCATCATACCATTGGCAGAATTGCGAAGACCTCTTTATTTGGCGACGTTGGCGATGGCAGGACTGGATAACTATGGGAAGTATTGTATGAGTATTATGGATAGCATGAGCGATTCGTTCCCGAGGTCTAGTTTTGAGACTAGGAAGCGTGTATTGTAACCCCTCTTTTAGGAAATATCATATGACGAATCACTGTGTATAGGTCAATGGTATAAGCGCTTGTGAATTTGTTAACGTAGAACTGGTACTTGGGTATTTCTGGCAGGTTTGATATTACGAGTCGAGATGGACGTGCCCTGGAGCTATTGGTATAGGAAGAATCAATCATGATGCACATAATTCCTAATCAGACTTTGATCTCATAACAGTTTTATTCTTTTCAAGAAGTAATCGACGTATCAACTCAACTAGGAGCCATTATGAGTATACATAGGTAAGTATGTAATATTTCTAGGACGGTCTTCATGAGATTCGAGAATGTTAATACTCAAGAGTTTTCAGAGATGCTGTTCCTCTTCCACCGGCATACCGTCGCCGTTTGGTTTCATCTGGGTGGCTCACTTATGCCTCTAATTCTCGTTCGCCTTGCTCCCCCTTTTCCCTTTTCTTGCTCGTTTCCCCCTTCTCCCCGTCTTTACGTCTTGCTTGCCGGAGTCTAGATCCGGTGTGAACGGTGGAGCACCAGAACAGTTCGTGTCCTCGGGTGATTCGAGGCGAAATTCATCTGCGTCGATGAGACGCATGGGCTCCAGATCCCCGAGAGGGGCCGCGGTGCTGCCTAGCGACTCTAGACTAGCCATGGCCTTCTTCCATCTCGTCTTCTTTTTTGCTTTCTTTTCTTTGGTCTTCGTTCTTTTTGGCTCTGAGATTGGGTTTCGGAGTGAGTCTTTAACGTCGGACGGGGAGGACGACGCCGCCGCTATTGTTCTCGATGACGTTGTTCCGGTATTCGTGGCGGAGGTCTTCACGAGTTTCGTCTTCGCATTTATTGTGCTGCTCTCGACTTCCTGAGCTTCATCTCTTCCCAATTGGTCTGTTTCGCGGCAAACATTGGCATTAGACGTTTGCTCATATTTAATCTTCTTTCGTTTATCCCTCCTAGTCGCTCTGTCTCGAGACTGAGCGTGAGGCTGCAGTGGACAATGTACTTGCGTCGCGGACGTCGGAGCTGATTCGGCAGTGGGTTTCCTATTCAATTTCTTGCCTTTTCTTATGGATTTCCTAAATTCTTTCTCTCGGTTATGGGCTCGTTTGCGGGACGCCTGTGAGAATTTAGTTAGCAAGGCGTATCACCGCCTTCTTTATCAGCCTATATGATAGTTTAGAGGAGAAGGTTAGATGTTTAACGCTATATTGGACGCGGATTGTGGCAGGTAGCTGGTTTGTACAATCACCATACCTTGACAGCATCATGAATGTCATGGGCAATCATGAATCCGTAAGGTTCGCGGCGAAATCGCAGGCGTAGAACGACGTACCGGCGCTGAGAGTGGAGATGCCTGCCTTTCCAGTAGAATCCATCGAGAGCTTTCTAAGTGAATGTAGAATATCAGTGGCTTCGTTCCAGTCCGAACGTTCTTCCAACTTATCGCCAAGATTGGAAACTCTCTAATGCCGATCTATTCTTCTCACCTTAGGATCCGGATGGCATCGCCGGTGAAAAATCTGCAGCATCCAACTGCGAACCTCATCCACACTAGCATCCTCCGGTGGGGTACTTTCTACGAGCCCTTCCTATGAGTCTTTCAGATATTGTTGGTGCTGCTCGGAGTATCTGGGTTTATGAACGGTAGATCTAAACTTCAAGGGCTTCGTACGAAATTCGTGAGAGAATCCGGCTGAATGCATATGGCTACCACGGTCTGGTGTAGTAATGCATGCGCTTAAACTTGTCGCGTCGGGATACCTCACCATGCTCGGCATAGCTAGTTATTGTTACAAATGTAGTGGTACGGGTGCTGAAGTACATATTAGAGCATGGCAAACTGATGAGCACACAGGACGTAGGTAGCTGAAGCACAGAGATAGTATTCATGCTAGAAGGATCATATAGGCTTTGAGAGGCATGCAATACATGAATATCGAACGAGATTAGGGAGTATTATAGGATGTAAGTAGGTGCCTAGGTAATTTGTATGAGAAGCTCAAGTCCTAAAATCAGGGTCTTAAGATATCGTGTATGTGCTAGGTATAGGATTGGTGTCTAAGTGCCAGGTCCATTGATACCCGCCTAGGTCAGGTAATTATCACTCAAGTAGCTAAGTGCCTACCCAGGCAATGAGTAATTGGGGAAGCAGGCATGGTGAATTAGCAAGTGCAAGAGAAGGGAAAGGTGTATTGCTATTTACATACTCGAGCCCTGATTAGCACTATAAAATACTTTAGCTGGGAATATGAAGGAAATATTGTTACTTCTTGGTCGTATTAAGGTAAAATGAGACTACTCTTCTGTAAAGTTAAACATCGATGCCTTCCGAGAATATTCGAGAGTAACTGAACTAATGATCTATCTAATGCATAGTATTAATGCTGACTTACTACATCTAGGCTGTCCTCTCGTCCAGACACTTGCTGTGAAGTAAGATTAGCCTGGCTGTCCGTGACTTCATAAACTTGTGCCTGCTCCTGAGTCTCTCGAAGTAATACCTTCCTTCTCTGTTTTCGAGCCCTCCCCTTCGCTAGACATTCCACGCACCGAACTGTCTCCGGACCTTTAAAGTTGGGGCAATCGACGCATAAACCCTCAGACTTGCGCTTTAATCGTCTTCTTTGAGCGCAATCCCTGGCATATTCCAAACAACTTATACAAGCTTGTCGATTCGGTTCAACGGGAAAAAGGAAGCATTTTTTACACATCTGTGGCTCTTCTACGTCATCTTTCTCACTGATATGTTCATTATCGTCGAGACATGGTGTTGAAATTGGTAGATATGAGCATGTCGCCGGCTTGGGGGCTGCATCCATCTTTGGCATTATTAGGCGTACTAGTACGGGGTTTATAGGCGTGAAAGGCATCCTTATTACTCAACTGTTGGTGTTGTTAGTGACGGTCTTTGCTAAGGCAGCTACGTAGGGTTCGAGATTGCTAAGTAGGATTGTGTAATTTGTAGATCTAAGCGTCGTCAGCTTTAATAAGATTTTGGTTGCCTTGTGTTAAATTGTTACTCCTACATATAGTAGGCTTTGTCCCATAGATCAGTCCTGCATGGACAAAAAAGGCGTTTCGTTTCTATGCCGTGGAATAAACGTCACGCAGTTTTTCAAGCTGTACAATGACTTGTTTTAGCGAGGCTGTTGCAATGAAAGAAGCAATGTCATGCTCTTCTTGTTATAGACAGCCCAGTATGTGATACCTACCTTCGCAGTATGTATCTTGACACCTATATGCGCTGTGATGACAGAGAACGCTATCTATTACTCGAGCTATAAAATGAAAGATGCATCCTTAGGTTTGTCCCGCAATCACCCGCTTCTACAATAGTAGCACCTGAATTCTGTTTAGAGGGGTCTCAGAGGGTGAAAGTCCACTCTAATAATATTGTGAGTTCGACTTTACAGCGTAGATAGATTCCTTCTAACCTTCTAAGAACAAACTACCAATCGACCAGCCTAGGTTAGTGATTTCATGCGGCTCAATTAACAAGGGTTTGATAAGACCTGGCATGTCGAACAATTCGACATCCTCCTTGTTTTTGAAACCATGGTATCATATCTGTTCAAATTCCTTCTCCTTTCAGGTAGAAAACCCCTTTGTTTCATGCAACAGGTATGCACTCACTCACTGCTCCAATTATTTTGAGCGGAATATCACGCAATGGATGGCACAGTGGTAGGTACTACGCATAAGTACTTACCTAGCTTTTCCGTATACTAGTACTAACTAATATCTCCTTAAAGGAATCCCAATCAATCACAAAACATATGTCTCTACTAATTATACCTATGTACCTTATGTAGGTAGGTATAGACAGTACATACTACTGTGTCTTGTCTCATTTAGTATACCTACACTACTACTCCTTAAGTACTCACTCAGTAAGGACCAGTAAGCCACAAACGTGGAGATTGACTTGATTTGTCTTGCAGTTTTGAGTTTTGACAGGTTGGCTTCAAATTGAAAACGTGGGGGTTTCCATTTTACACTCAACGGCTGATCGGCGCTGCCATTGAGGACAGAAGTTTCACTCACACATTAGTATATAGTTTTCAAAGTTTCTGTCTACTCTACCTATTCGATTAGTACTAACCTATACCAGTTACAGAAGCGAATATTAGCTTACATTACGCAGTAGGTAGCTAAATGAGCTTAGGATCAGCATGGTTAAGTTTGTAAATCCCCTGTTTTTATCAGCAGCTGATTTGCTACACCAGATAGCTCTTATCGGTGAAGCGGTACTGGTGTTGATAAGCACCTACATAGTAGGTACTATACCTACCTATAGTATACGCAGCTAACCGCTAGCCGTTACCTAAAAGCCACCCTTGGTGATCTCCGTTTCCTGTCTGTTGGCGCCGGACACGGCCAATTCAATTGCTCGAAACTACATCAAATCAAACCCCTCGACCCGCATCAACCACTTCACGTGCAACAACACAGTGACCTATTCTACCTAGGTAATTAGCAGGCATACACGGCAAACTGCAGTGGTCCTCCCCCCAATAACACCCAACGGGAAAGCTACCTAGGTTAGCTACATACATATACTTACCTCTTCCTGGATTTAGACGTAGAGAAGCTTGCTCACCTCCAAATTGCTTGCCTCACTTGCTTGCCCCATGCTTACCTACCTATCCCATGTATTGCTGCCCTCAGGTACATACCTACATACTGGCTTGCCCTATATTGCTTTACGCCTGTCTAGCGTATGTGCCTCGTTGCCTACCTACCGGCCGAGCCCTATCTTAGGTATTATTGCTTGCTTATATGCAGCATCAGCAGCATCAGCAGCCTACCACGGCCGTCTCTGATATACTTACCTACCCATCTGCGCAGATAGTGGGTGTCAGTGCCCCAGCCATCCTTTATCACCTGCCAATCTTCGGCAACTGTGCTTCCTCCTCCCCCGCATCGCATCGCAGCACACCGCGCCGCCGCGCCGCAGTTCCAATATCTACGCATCACATCGTGTACAACGGTCGGGTACGCATGCCGCATCGTCTTCAGTTCTATGACTGTTGAACCCCGAATCGCCATATAGGAGTGCTTTGATCGCTTACGAGGTTGTCGCCCACAGCCGAAAGCTGAAGCTCGAAGCCTGAAGAGAAAGTCGTGTATACGGAGAGATGGAGCAAATGAATCCGACGCCCGACTTCTGCAAGTGAATTCAACGCTCTATCCAGCTGCGCGCAACTTGACTACCGACCCGCTCGGATCCCCCAAGTGCGTGCGTACGTGCCCTGCTTGCTTGCTTGCCTGCTTGCTTGCGCGGGTGCATGTGTATATGTGTATATGTGTGAGCGAGAGTGAGTGTACATATAACTGTGCGAGTAAGTGTTGGGCGCGGTTTGCGTGTGTGCATATTGCGCCGAGTTCGCCTCCTCCGCCCTTGAACGTGGCTATCGCGATACTAGTCGCGACCACTATTCTACGAGGCACCGACGAGACGGGCGTTTCTTGTCTCGCCGGCCGAGGACCCGATCAAAGTCGCAACTATGGACCTTGAAATCACCTCTCCGGGTACGCCGACGTCGCCGCACCCGCATCCTCCGAAGCGCCCCCGTCCCTCCTCGCCAACCCTTATTAAACACTCACCGACGTCGGCTTCCACCGGACCTCTATCTCCCTCCGCGGAACACTTGCACGATGGAATGGGGCAGGGAGGTGCCAAATCTGCTCAGGGTAGCAGTAGTTTCCGCAATGTCAGCGCATGTAATCGATGCCGGTTACGTAAGAACCGCTGCGACCAGAAGTTGCCCAGTTGCGCAAGCTGTGAGAAGGCAAGGGTCGCCTGTGTTGGATATGACCCCATAACTAAGAGAGAAATTCCTCGCAGGTTAGTTAGAATGGGATAAGTCGTTACGCCTTTTGCGAGAAGCTGACTACTCACAAGCTACGTATACTACCTTGAGACCCGCGTCGACCAGCTAGAGTCTCTACTTCGTGCCCAGAATATACAATTTCCTCCGCCTGAGAACTTGGAATACTGTTCGCGGCCGGGTAATGACGGTGGTCATGCCAGATCGCCTAACGAAGGCGCGCTCTCAATGCTCTCCGAAGCTGCTGAAGCCTCGGGTATTCCGCAGCCATTTCAGAATAGCGATGATCCGGGGAGGCCCAACAAGATATTGCGAACGGGCAGCAGTACGGGCCCAAAGCATCTGGGATCTGCTAATGGCGTCTCTTTTGCACGCGTTGTATTCGCCGCTGTACAGTCTTCGGTTGGAGATCATCGTTCCACATCAGATAAGGGAGGCATACGTCCGTATAAATCTACATTTGGGAATGGAGACGTGACGGGGGGCACCTCGATGCGCGACTCATTCTTCGGTCTTCATACACGTCCAACCATCAGTCCAGCACCATTCCCCGATAGGGATCTAGCCTTGAAACTTGTCGAATTGTATTTCGAACATGCAAACCCTCAAATACCACTGCTCCACCGTGTAGATTTTATGCAAATGTTTGAGCATGCGTACGCAGATGAAGGTAGGATACGCGGCCCCAGGGAGCTCTACATCTTGAATATGGTATTCGCCATTGGCGGTGGCATCATCATGGATAGCCAAACTACGTCGAGGGTCTCTGGCGAGGAGAAGAAGCAGGCTCAACCAGAGGAGTACCATGCAAGCGCTATTATTCACCTCGAAACCTGCCTCAACGGTGGTGGACTCGAAGAACTTCAAGCTGTGCTTCTCTTGGCGAGTTTTGCCCTGCTTCGGCCAGTCCCGCCTGGTTTATGGTACATTAAAACCAAATGCGTCACTATCTGGCTGAGAATTTGGACTAACGAGCTATAGGTACATCGTTGGCGTAGCTGTGAGATTAGCAATCGATCTAGGTTTATATTATGAGGACGGAAAAGACGTCGAGTTTGACTTGGGCGAGCCAAAGGGCATTACGAATGTTCAAGATGCAAATGGCAAATCGCGCGAAGCGGTACAGCGAGAGAGAGGCCGACGTGAGTATGTTCGCGATCTGCGAAGGCGACTCTGGTGGTGCACGTACGCTTTTGATAGAATTGTGAGCACCTGCGTTGGGCGACCATTTGGCGTGTCTGATCAAGTCATAACTACCGAGTTTCCATCGATGCTAGAAGACCGATATATCACGCCAGCAGGTATTGCTAACGCTCCTGTCGATGGCGAACCCACGTATAAAGTCGTTGCTAAGCACTATTTACGACTTCGGCTGCTACAATCAGAGATTTTGCAGGTATTGCAATACCAGCAAGCGCAAACAGCAAGGTTCAACGGTCAAAATCTACAGAACGAGTACATGCACACTCAGCTACCGTCACCGTTTCTCTCCAGATTCGACTCATTTAGAAACTGGAGGAAGAATATTGACGAACGATTATATTCGTGGAAGAATTCTGCGCCTACGAAGCAAGATTCAGGGGTAGCATTCTCACCAGAATTTTTGGAGCTAAATTACTGGCAGGCGATCATCATGCTTTATCGACAAAGTCTGAGTGTTCCTGCGATGTTCGAGAGCGAATACCACACCTCAAAGGAGGTCAATAGCCCATCGGTCTACTCTCAGGAGCGGCAAGAAGACCAGGAAAGAGTTTATGTCAAGGTCGCTGAGGCGGGGCAGAAGATTTTGCGCCTCTACAGACAATTACATCTACAAGGGCTGGTTAATTATACGTATCTCGCCACACACCACCTTTTCATGGCAGGAATATCTTATCTGTATGCAATATGGCATTCGCTTGTTGTTAGGAGTCGCCTCGTGAGTACTCATGCTTTATGAAGTGAGTTTATTTGTTAATCAAGATGCAGACCATGGACGAAGTCGACTTCACCATCTTAGCCGCTACATCAGTCTTCAGCGACCTCATTGATAAGTGCCCACCTGCGGAAGCTTGCCGTGATGCTTTTGATAGAACGGCCAAAGCCACCATCAAAATGGCCAACTCCAATGGCGGATTCGGCCAAGTCTTGAACCGGCATACGCGTGGGTCTAAAGGGGGTAGCGACCGGATCGATTATCTCACTGCTAGAGAGGCCACGGCAAATCGTCAGAAACAGAACTCCCATCTGCCTGTAGATCAGCCTGGTTCTCGGTCGGCTACGGTGTACGAAACATCGTCCCACGACCCATATGCTGCACACAAACCTGTTGCTCAGATGGCAGCTATGCAGTCAGCTGCACAAGCGCCTTCTTATCGTCTCAATATTTCGAACATAAAATCCGAGCATGATGGATATTCCATAGCTCGACCATTGCCTAGTACCGCCCTTGCCGGAGGTCTACCAGAGGTTGGAAACATTCCAGACAACTCAGCTATTGACCCTATCCTACTCCCTTCCCATAGCCCGCAAATGAATTCACCAGGATCTGTCTCAAGTCTCACACCGAAATCTGCGCATCAACAGTACACTCCTCAGAGCAGTTCCAATTCAAACTTCAACATACTACGGACGCCGCCGGCTAGCTTCACCCCAAATCCTGGCGCCTTAAATCTGTCTGACCTTCAAGGCATGGACTTCCTCCAAAATCTTCAGGATCAATCGGGTAGTGACGGTTTTAATAATCCAGATATGCAGATGGACATGGGTTTCGGCATCGGCTGGGAGGGGATGCATCATGACTTCAGCGAAGGGCAGCAGGTTGACCTCTTCGACGGATTCTTCTTTGGAGCACCACAAGGCGGAAATGGTGGTGGTATGTAAGGTCAACAACAACCATCTAGGTGCTACCGTGCATCACATTTTGCAAGTTTTAACGAAATCGGTGGGCATTTTATCTACTTTCTGCGACATTTCAATGAGTTATGCATGATGCAGACAAACCGCTGCTGTGGAAATGTGGAGTTCTATGTTCTGTTTATTTAAGACGGAGGTGTCGACTGAATATTTCATGAACATTGATATGGCAATGAATCGTACTGTGTGCGTTATCGCGTCTGTATGATATTCTTCGCTCTCATGTCCCTTTTTGAGCTTTGCGTCTATTTGCATTGAGGTAGGCATACCAAAGGGCGTTGGGAAACACCAAAAGGAGGAACTGATTCGGACCCTAGAGAGTCATATCGACGATCCGGCCTTTTTAACAGAGGTAGAGTGGATAGACGAACTCTTAGTATGAAAGAAAAACTTCAGTTTCATCAATAACAGTCTGGCTCGCTCTGGAAATTCAGGTTGTGTGAACTTGTTTACTTTCCCACTCAGCATTCTCAAGTCGTCTACTCTCAATTTTAATGAGGTATCTACTCCCATGTGCTCCTGACACTCTTAACTCTTCTAAATATTACTGATATCTTTATACAATTTACCGTAGACTAATTACTTTCTTTTCCATCTTATGGGCAATTCTCGTAAGAGCTAATTTGTAAACAACTAATTAGCCTTGGACTATACTTGCTTAATGAACGACAACTCATGATCATTTCTATTTCGACACGGCTCCCAATCATTGCTATTGAGATAAGACAGGGTAAAGCAATAAGCTAGAGTTTAACAGCATAGACTATTATTATATTCTAGGCAACAGCTAACTGCTTGACACCAGTTTTATTTACTAGACCTACCGGAAATGCGATAACTAATTACTAATATCCAGTCAAGGAGCCTGCGGAAGTAATAAACTATCGACTTAAATAGTATAAGCCTTGCGGTACCAGGTTCTGGCTCTTCTTTAGAGTTAGACTCTTGTTGTTCTGTAGAGTTAAATTCTTGTTCTTCTTCAAAGACTCCGTCTTTCTCTTTGCGCGTCCGCTCGAGGGCAGCCCATCTTTTCTCCAGGGCACGCTGTATACAAAGCACGTATTGCTCGTAGCCACCCTTCATAATACGTCGATCGTAGAAACAGCGTTTATCACTCGTGAGAAACTCGTACGAATGCGTGATCTCGTCAAATTTGCGTTTCGCGTTGGCCTGTTCGAGGGCGCTCAGCCTCTGTACTTTGTCGGGGTGGTACGGGAGCACTCGCTTACGGTAAGCACGCTTTATTTCGCTGTTTGAAGCATGTATACTGACGTTTAGTATATCGTAGTGAGTCGGGGGAGGATCTGTGACGGACGCCTCCTCGGCAGGTAACCCGAGGTTTTTCTTTGCTAGCATCCCGATGTAGACTAAGATGATGAAGATGCAGACGATGCGGTAAATGGTGCTGCAACCTCGGCGCATGATTTTGTTAAGCATTTTTGTTCACGTGAAAGGAGAAGAAGTCTAGCCTTTCGACTAATCCGTGTATGTCGCTTTTGCCTGTGAGGAAGCCGGAAATAAGAAGCATACTCCGTCTAACTCTTCTATTACCACATTCAGGAAGGTCAATATATACAAGAAGGATATGATAATAGGATGACTTTACAGAATAACTGTTCTGCATCTACTAATAAGTTCTAATTTATTTGTGAATGTTCTTTTTTATTCTCTGGTCTTGTGAAGCGAACTGTAGATAAGCAACGAAATATCTCGTGCTTAGGAAGGCCATAGAGGTCCTTTGATATCTGTGTGATTTTCCGACAGGGCCTTTGTTTTCCTTTGATAGCTTATACGTAATCATGAACAAGGTAATGTCTTACCAATGCCTTGTAAACCGAGGACCCATTGAGTCCTTCTCAAGAGTGACCCTCTTTTTAAGAAAGACTATTGTTGCCCTGAAAGAGAAAGGGACAAAAACCATGTTTTATCGGAAAAGCTAAGGGTCGTGTGTTACGTTTTTCAGGAGCGCTTCGAGGACCAACGGAAGCTAGATACAATTACTTCCCACAGTCTGTCAGATGTTTCTACGGTGTACTCTATAGAATAGCATGAAGAGACACAGGCACAGATGTCTACTAAGGAAAACGTCTAACGGTTAAGGCCACCATAAGTATTACAGGATAGACGAGCAAAATAGACAGCCTAGTAATCCATACTCTAGCGAGAATAATCAAGGAAACCGGATTTCCAATGAGCACTTATTCTCACTATTTTCTCAATTAAATATCCGTGTCTTGAGCCAATCGCTGCTCATAATCTATATCATAAGGGTAGTCTTATGTCCTACTATTAAAAGGGGCATACAGCCCTATTTCGCCTATTCGCGAGGGCTAGCTTTTCAGATTGTTGATTCTTGGAAATAGATCCCTTTTCATCCAAGATCTATTCAAGGGATAGTATGTTTTGGGGAGCAGCACACCAGTGTGTACCAAAAGGAGAGAGTAATGTCAGATTCAAGGGTGATTAATGTTGAACTGGAAAGGCCACAAAGGGCGTGTTAAACCCGATCATGCGAGCCTTATGTTATCGTCGCGATCCCAGTTGTATGAACGCTCGATACTAGGTTCTGTAGCTTGGGTTTGTGGTGTTCGGTCTATAGAATCTCTTGTTGGGTACCTAATGTGCTCCTGGGTCTCGAGACTCACTTCGCGTTGGGGGCCAAGAATGTACATACCTCTTGCCAGGGACCTCTACATTCCATATTCCTAATGCTATGAAACTAATTCGAAAAGACCATGGTACGAATCATATCAGGGCCTATTAAACTAAGAAGGAAAACTCTGCTAGACTACGTAAGATAAGACATCCCTTTTTATGTAATAACCATAGGCCATTACCAGAATAATCAGCAGTCCAAGCTGTGGCGGATTGCTGGCCATCATCTATCTCAGCTTGGGCACAGTTTGGCTAAAGCAAGAGTTTCTCATTAGTCTCACAACAAATAGTAGCACGAACAAAGGGAGATATGGTAGATGAGGACGTAATTTGTACACAAGAAATAAACGATGCATATGGAAGAAAAGTGGCCAGAGTGACCAGCCCCTGAATGGCCGGCTGGGCTTAGTCATACTTCTCTGGGTCGCATAGGGTCTCTTTTTCTATTTCTCGCGATGTGTTCAATTTCAGACAGTCATTAGGTAGCTCAGATTTTGTGAGTTGACTCCTTCAATTACATTCTAGTTGGTCGTCACATATAATAATTATACTGAGGAGCTTGGGGTGTTGCCCATCTCTTTGTATACGGAGCCAAAGCAGTGTCATAGGGTTTGGGGCCAAGATTAGGTCACAGGATGTAGGTCATTGCTGGGTTGAAGTACGTAATTATGGATTATAGACTTAATATTACCGATTCCTAAGTCCATTCCAACTAGCTAAGAAAACCTAGGCAGTTTCATAACTTAGTCTTCTACTACATTCGCCCCAAGGCTATGAAGATGGTATGGCCAGACCGCAAGAAGAACTTTCTTGGAAATATGAGAAGTTAATCGTAACAATTACTACAGCTACTGACTAAGGCTATTGTTATGCCATAGATTTAGATGAACTAATCCTCTTCTATTGTTTCTACCTTGTTATATTTCAACCTCTTCAGAATAATAGTAACTTGAAGACAACGCAGTAAGACCTCTGCGAATTATTCGACTTCGGAAGTCTGAATAAATAATCTTAAAAGCTGAAACCTTGGTTTCTATTCTAAGCAAGCTGTTGGAGGCTAACCGAAATGACGGCTCCAGCTAACTCACAGGATGCCCACTTTGGAAGAGGGTCCAATTTACCCCCATATGCTGTTAAATCTATCATCTCTAGATCTATCCTTAGGGCTGGTTCCCCTTCGATGTTGAGTACCGTATCTTATTCCCGCCCTGTTTTACCAATGCAACGTATAATTTCCACAGCTGCCTAACATTTATAAGTGACCCTTCCACTTGATTTCAAGCCATCTGAGTGGAAAGTAAAAGATGGCTGTACCAAAGAAGGCTAGTTCGAAACCAATATCACCTGTCGTCTTTGCAAATGGTCCAACGAACCAAACCTCATTAATACCAGGAATGACGAGTCCAAGCGACAACAACGATGCCACCAGAGCTGCAATTCCAGGCGGTAGTTTACGACCGACATTCCAGATTGCATGGTCGTACGATTCCCAGTCCAAGCGACGGAACACAACGGCCTCCTCGATCAATACAGCGTCGAAGAACCCTGCCCAATACCCAATGACGGCAAGAAAATTCTCGAGCGATTCTTCCCATGCGCGTGATGCGGCGATCGAGAGGGGAATCATTAGCACCGTTACTGCCAGCGTAAAAATGAACCGTGGCACCTTAGTGAAGGCCGGAATCAGCATCTGTAGGTTTAACGCTACTGGATACATAGAAATTCCAATATTGCCTATGACCGACAGTGCCAGAAGCACTAGCACGAACTTTCCGAATCCGCCCACAGGCTCAAGCATAGCTGCCATCACCCCTCCTGTGCCGTACGACTCGTATGCCTCTGACCAACCTGTGACAACCGGCACTGCGCCACCCATGGCTGCACCAAGGATAAGGAGTGGGACCGAAGGTGTAAAGATCCCTAGATACTGTAAACTCAAGTCAGTTATCTTCAAAAGACCTTAGCCTGTGATGAGCTGATAAGACATAATTCGTTGTCCAATAAGGAAATATGGCACCCCCAAAGTTGGTAAAGTAAAAAGGATATCTTAGAGAATCGCGTACAATATATGTGAACACCTTCCGTCTATGTTCAAGCATTAGTATAGTGAGCATTCATGCATAATTACAGTAGTGTACTTACAAGGGAGCTCTAGGGTCATGATAAATTGAGAAATCTGAGGCTGTGCCACCGAAAGTGATGAAATATCCGGCGATCAAGCCGGCATAAGACAAGACTTGAGACGCTGTGGCAGCGGGGACTTGTTGCTGATTGACAAGTTCCTTTCCGCCGACGCCGACAGTGATGGTGATGACGACGAGGTTGGGAAGCCATTGCCAGCGTTCCCATGTATGGAGGACTCGATACCCCAATAACGAAAGGACGAAGCTAGCCAGGATAACGACTATAACATTTGGAGTTAGCAATGGCGATTTTGAGCGCCCCTGTAAGAGTTCGAGAAGCGCGGAAAGCTTCTAAGGCAAATCTTAGAACACTGGTCCGGATGAAGCAGTGATACGAGACCAAGAGCTACTTACTGACGATGCCGATTGTCACACTAACATTTCCCGGACTGATAGCAGCGATCGTCTGCCCACTTACAATCGCGGCGACAATCGAGAAACCTGTTACTGTAGCAGCATTTAAAACGAGTAATATTGTGACGATGTAGAGACTAGTATAGCGTGTCAGACTATGATAACAAAAGACACAAAGACCTCGACGAAGCAAGGGGCCTAGACTCACCCCCAGGAGTAGCGAGCCTGAATCATCTGTCGCAATCCGGTTTTGTAGCCGCCGCATCCCATGAAGGCCGGAGCGGTAGTGCAAAGGGCAGAGAAGAACAGTATCGTCAAGGATGCATCGCGCAGGCTGAGCTGGAAAACAGTCGTCGCAAGCATGCCCGTAGGCAACCTAAGCAGCGATATCAGCCCAGGTCACCATCTTGTCCGGCCGCGATCACTCACGGTAAGATGC
Organism: Xylaria sp. FL1777; assembly: GCA_022578965.1. Classification (NCBI taxonomy): domain Eukaryota; kingdom Fungi; phylum Ascomycota; class Sordariomycetes; order Xylariales; family Xylariaceae; genus Xylaria; species Xylaria sp. FL1777. Next base: position 14,633 of record MU400725.1, on the reverse strand, counting down.
AGAGCAGGCCCGTGAAGAACACGGTGAACAGGTTGTTGTACTGCGTATTGGTCCGCTTCTCGACTGGCACCGGCTTAATGCCATTTTCTTCTACTCCGGCATCGAGCAGCCTCTGGTACCAGCGCGTGTGCTCCTCCGCCTCGGGCTTGTACACAACGCCATCCTCGACGGTGAGCAGAGACGCAAGGCCGTTGTTGTGCCTGGCCTGATCCTGATACCGCCCCTGCTCGGGGCTTCCCTTTTCCTCAGCATCCCCGGCGCCGGCTGGCCTGTCACTCTTCCGAGAGAAAAACATATGAGGAGGTGGATCGCAACGGTTCACGGCGACTTCAAAGGTTGATCAGTCACAGCCCCGCCAATGATACTTTTTTTCTTTATACCCTCTTTTTCTTTACGTAAGTAAACCGGACACGGTCTACGGGTATCATCGGCGTCGGGCCGGCACCCGAGATCTTGATGAACGGTTTCTCTCAAATATGATTGGTTCGATACGGGGGCCGTTAAACTCCACCTTCGCCATCCCATGCTTCCGCCCATGTGGTGATGTTTGAGCTCACCTAACCCTTTTCCTCCTCCCCCACCGTTTCTTTAAGATGGGCCGTTTTACCCCCTTGACTACTTCATGCTTCTGTTGCAGCAATCCGGCAAGGGCTGTGAGTTGTCTATATTGTTTAATGTAACGCAGGGTCCTTAGTTAGTTTCAATTTAGGTCTACGTCAAAGGAATTCACTACTAGATAGTTTTTACCATCAATCAAATATCGAATTGTTCGGCAAGTCGATGCCGTAGTTAGCCCCCGATCAACATACCTTATCTCATGTAGTACAATCGGAATAAGGATCGAGTGACAATTGACGAGTCATAAATGGTGGCTTGAAACCCATGCTTCTTCCCTTGTGTATCGACGCCCTGTTTTCAAAAGGGGGAAGAGATCGACTGCCCAGATGGCCATGCGCAAACAAGGCTATCAACATCGACAGAACATAGATCGACTAGTGAGGCGATGACAAGGCTGCAGATATCACTACAACAACAGGGGTACAATATTTTAGGCCATCTCTTCGGTGGGGAAATTTCTTGCATTGTTCTAGGTATTACCTATTAGAAGACTTGCAAATCAAGCTAAGTGGGCGACCGCCACCTTATTAAGCATCGGCCCCTGAATGCGGGTGACGAATGAAATTTTTTAGATAGCTGCCTCGTTGTAGTATAGGTGTTAGCATAATGGCCATGGCATCGAGGGGGGGCTACATTACATGTCCCCACGAACGTCAGCCCAGTAGTCACCCGCAAATCAAAATTCCCACCAAGCCCCTGCTAGATAAGTTGAATGCTCCAATGGAAGTTAGACGATATGAACTTCATGGTTTACGTTTACCGACTTTTCAAACATCCCCCTGAAAGCACGCTTGAGATATTATGGTTATACCGAGCCCTCTTCAACCAAAGCCACTCGTGGCCAAGAGTACAGGTACAGTAGTATCGTAGAGATTTCTTGCCTTCTCATGTAACATTCTCTTAGACCTTCCATAGGGGGAACGTGCCTATTCATCATGCAGCTTGCGTCATGCAGAAGATATTAGTTTGGGGAATGATCACACCCAGCGATTGCTACGTATCCCCATAATTCAACCGCTTCATCCGCTTGCTCTCATGGAGTGTTCCCCTATCCAACTGGTCCCCGGGCGTTTACCAGACTTGGAAACAACCAGGTTCTCCTCACATACATGTATTCGATCTGCCTTACGTAGCTTTGGCTTGCCAGGATGCATTCCCGTCACACCTTAGAAGCCCCCGTCTGCTGCAGGAAGATCTCACACCAAGCCAGAACCGGGTTCCCGGAACGCGGTGGGGGTTAGTTTAGTAGGGCCAAAAAGGTATACGAGTTCCAAAGTACCTATACATGTATAGTTCAGCTCTTGGAGTTGACATTCCGGAGTCGTTTACCCGTAATCTACTAGTAGCCCGGCAGTTATCATCTAGGCATCCTCGACTCCCGCTCTCTCAAATGCTTGTTTCCCCAGTCGTTCTAATCGAGGCGGCGTGGAGGATGCCCGAACATCTAAAGAACGGCAATATGAACACCCCTAGGGTAACCACCAAAGAGGTACATAGCAACCTAACGTTTTCTCAGATAGGTGGGTTACTTTCTGCAACCCCTTATTCGATCGGCAAATTTAGCCTTCATTTGTCACCAACTGTCTCTGTTACCGAAATTCAATGCTACCCCGGAGAATATTATCCGCAATAGCCTAGACAATGGGTTGATGGTTCCCAAACTCCCGGAGACCCAGCTCTTTACCAGGCTGCTTGTCTCTAGAGGCTGGTTAGTGCCCGCCGCTCAATTCAGTATTTAGACTCGTCACACTTTGCGATGGCAGTCTACTGGTATTCCAGAAGCAAATAACTTCTGGAAACGATCGGCCTAGCTTAGTCCACGTTCCATGCAAATTAATCTCTAATGTGGTGTTACTGAACAGATCTCGACTTGGGGCGCCAAGTCAACCTATTCTGGTGGGCTTTCGGGCTGACAGCGTGCATCTTTCACCACTGATTGCATTAATTAGGGCAGTAGTGATGTTACTGGCAAAAACCAGGTGGTTTCCATAGTACTTTGACAGTACTCTATTTTACTGCCACCCCTGTGTAAGTAGCAAGAATTGTGGCTGAGTGACAAACTCAACCATTGATACATAGGTCCGTGAGTAACTACCCAAAGTACCTATTGAGAGAACTACGCTACACAGTGAACAGAGTCGCCAGATGGTGGCAAGGAGAATTTGGATAGGCTACCAGTGGTATCAATCACTAACTCTCGCGCCCCTAATGCAAATATATATATCTAAGTAGCTTTATCAGCACCGTAGACATAAAAAGTCCTCAATAAATTCATATTTCGTACTTTCGCTGCAAAATTGTACACAAATCCCATAGAGCGCATTAATTTTAGAACAAATAAGCATAACCATTTCATTCTTCCCTCCCTTCTAGTGGTAACGTAACACTATACCGAGAGCTAGGCTGCAACGGAATGTATAGATTTGAGTTTTGAATGCTAAAGAGAGATGCCTCTAGTAGACTTGCACCCAGACCTAATGAATAATTGACATTAATCTGGCTCTATGTTATGATCTTATTGTTTCGAGCCTGCCATGCATAGGATTATATGAGCCAAGGATATGGACAAAGGCATAAATGTAATCTCCGACTGTTGACATCCATATTACATGATTAACCGTCCATACTCTGCCATCGTTGAGTTAAAGTGTAGAAGGTTCATGAGGCGGTAAAGTAAAGAGTTCAATCTGAGTTATGTTTACTCCTTTGTGCCTCACACGCCGGGTGAAATTTTAATATGACTACTATACTGGATCTAGCAACTGAGACCCTGGTTCAAGTGATGAAGTCTCGTACGATCAAAAGTAGAGCAACCCGATACAGCACTAACACAAACTATCTGATCTATTTTGGCTATGTCAACCTAGTATACATGTGGCCGATGCAGAATAAAACCTCGTCGAACGAAAGCTTCGCCATGGTTAGCTTTTCGGAAGCTCAACACAATTATCACGGCTGATGGATGTATCCCAGTTCCCCTGGGACCAAAGTGGTATTTAACGCTATTGAACTAAAGATCACATGATCTTCCGGTTGAAAATTATGTCTGGGATAGGTCAATAAAAACTTCCCAAACGGTTGTGGGTGGGTAAAATGTCATACGTCATCATTAACCGGAAAACTTGCTGGTCACTGCAAGTTCTGATATGTCCTCTAGTGCCATTTTTATATGATGAGAACTATGGCTACTGAAGGATATATCTTCTTTTTAACACGCTAGTGGATTGGTACGTTAGAACACCGTATGATATCACAATCACAGATCAACAACACCACCATTCTCTCCTCGCTCGCTAGGTCCTTCTGCGTGTCCTAGGAAACGAGTATGTTTGTGGAGAAAATGCGGAGCTCTGACATCCATTCACCCTGTAATATTAAGAGGTGGACACTGCCCCTGGTGAGAGTTCCAACTCCTTACGCAGTACTCAATACTCAAGGCCCCAAGTGTACTTTTGTACACGATCAATGAACTTTTGATAGCTATAATGTTACACACGTGGAACGAAGTTCAGCTTGGCTCAGTCTATATGAATACATAACTGACAACGACCCTATAATAGTCATAATGTAGGAGCCCTAGCTGACTTCCGCCTTGCAAAAATTTGGGCACATAATATATCTTGAGCCGATGCTTGCTAGGGCAATTTCGAGGTAACTCGGGCTCCTCGCGCGGTTACTTCTCTGCCAAATTGAAATGTCAACTAGAAGCCAATGTTTATGAGATATTCCATACCGAATTGTGATGCTGGCAATGACCTGTCGGCTAACAGCCTCATCGTAGACTGACACGTCTTTAATAGTAATGGTTACGGAAGTATCTCGTGTCAGGTTAAATGTCTCTATAAAATGTCAAGTTGTGGTCCGCAAGACCAATGAGGTCGTCGATCGTGACTACACGTGTCGGTCAGCCACCGATGCGCCACTGACATAGGTATTAAATGTAGGCACCGTCGTTATTATGTCATCTGCATCACTACAGGCATATACTTGGCTTGCAATAGCGATTCCGCGCAAGTATTCGAGTAGTCTTGAAGGAATAATAGACCCCTGTCTATTATTCTTGGATGGCTGTGGTCTACGTGATGAGAGGGTGCTTATATCAACTACGCCCTAAATACGAAACGATCCCCCGTGGCTTTAACCATACGAACTAGAAAGGAAGAAGAGGCAAACTTTATTGTCCTTAGTTTTATATTGTTGCCCCTATGACGATCTTATTCTTTACATTTATAGACCTCTACTAAAGCTCGATCGAGGGTTTAGATGCATACCTATAAGCAGTGTACAACGGTAAATGTGTATTGCTACCGTTGAGGCCAACATGCTCTTACTCGCTGTTTCCTAGGTACTTATGTCTGCGTTCCCTCGCAGGATTTGGAACCACTGAACCGGGACTGGGGAAAAAACCATTCCGGCATCTAGCCCTAACTAACTGGGTTTCGTGAGTTATATCTATGAGCAAGAGCCTATGGATCGACACAAAGGCCTTTGATGGACGGGACCGAACCAGGGGCCGGCGCGGGGTTGACTAGGGCTTGAGGTATGACACGAGTACAGTCATCTTACAACAGGAGTCTTGACCTGTTGTTGAAGCGGCGAACCCTGCCCCAACGAATGCGAAGTCATGTTCGGGCGCTTCTTTCCGACTGCTACACAGTCAAACACCTCGGTACCAAGTGGCATCTTAACAGCTAGCTACCCCTCACCGAGAAAATGAGTGAATGGGACTGGTAGGAAGGTCAGAAATATTACTGTCGACGTATACCCCGAGCTTATACTATCCACCTCCACGTTGTGGTGTGATATCACTAATTCTCTGGGATCCCGAGAAAAGAATCCCGGTCAGGCGACGTGGATTTAGAAGCCTGCCACGAGCTAGGTTTGGAGCAACTCCATGAACGGCGGAGCTTTGAGGGTGATATTGAGACAATTAAGAGGGCTTGAGTCGCACAATGCTACCCGACTAATAGCTGGGTGCGAATAAGAAAAAGGGTGCTGAAAGGAGTGATTTCTCCTCCCCGAGTTGAGTGCTGGGCTTGTATTTGCTAATGATCTGACCCCTCCAAGGTCTGGGGCGATCTGGACAGTAATATTGACATCAGCAGACGCTTCAATGATCAACCACAGCAGGGGATGGCTAAGTGATCTGACTATCTTTTATCAATACTTCGACTGGGTCTATTTGCAATTCTACAATTGGTGCCGGCGGCATATCAAGCATTACATGCAGCTACTTTCGAATAAGACGGCGCTATATGCTGTACCCTTTCAATGCAGCAGATACCGGTACCCAGTAATCACCATGTTTCCTGACTACCTCCAATGCTGTTTTTGGGCTGACCGTGCTGCATTAGATCTGACCGGTCACAGATCAATATTCCGATCGCTGTCCACTCCAGTAGCTGTTATCTCGGCTAACCGCCATGGAAAAGTAGCGGTGCTCTTGGAGATTTCTTTTTCCCCGTCACATCAACGTCGGGGTGTGACGAGATTGGGCGTAACCAGCGAAGCATATTTCGCCGATATGCAAGGTGCTCCTCATATCTACCACTCCCAGAGAGGACTAAGCCTCATGGTCCAACTAGTTGTACTAGTTCTGTCCTGGGGTAATACGACACTACATGCAGCAGCCACACTGATCGGTGGCGAGCAGAGGACGAACCCAACCCACGCGAACGCACGGTTCGAGGCCGCGAAATCGTACGGTTTTATTATTAGAAGGAGATTAGAGCTTTTACCTCTTTGTCAGACACTGTGTACTGAGCGGACCTCGAAGCTTGGCAATCGTAGCCGGGTGCGTGTCGAACCCGTGTATCTCGCTACCGAAGATCTGCCAACATCCATGGTCCCTTCAGCCTCTTGATCAACGCTAGGTAAACGCAACTCGCCCGATTCGGAAAGATGACGGTCATGCCCAATATCGCTGTCGAATATGGGATGGATTTGGCCCTGACCGCCAGTCCCGAACGAATCAGGCGAGGGTGAGACGTTCCATCTCTGTGTTGTTCAAATGTCAGCCCAAGGAGACGGTTGACGAGGTGGCTGCATCGTGATGGCTGCATGCGACGCCGACTGGTGGCCCTTCGGCGGCCGCCCTGCTGTCAAGCTCGTGCGAAAGCCAATCCTGTCTTTTCCCAACGGCACTAACAGGACCTCGCCAGACCAATCGCTCGTACGAAAAAAATATGGTCGCCTGAGGCCCAGGCCGACCTATCCCAGTTTCAGTATGGTCATTTCACTATGGTCAATGATGAGTTACACGGGTGAACAGCAAAGGCTTAGCTGTATCAGGGTTCCATCGGCGAGGTGCTGTGATGTTAGCAATACAGGCGGCGTGTTGAAGTTGGGGCTCGCAACTTCACATCATTTGAGGCTGCCGGCATCCAAGTCAGGTTTTGCAGCATCCGGATATGACCGCCGGGAGGCCGATGCTTTTGCTCTCATGCTGTGTAGCGTCCATTTCTGCACACTAGTTGAACGTAAAGAGCAAAAGTACCGGCATTCGAAAGCTCGTGCTTGATATAAGCAGCTGACCACACGCGAGGAGCAGTCGCAAGCGGTAGGTATACCAATTGGACGACATCCTTGTTCTTCATGCTTTGCGAACAGACAGCTTCTGACTAGTTGGAACAAGCACTGGGCGGATTCATATCCGTAGACATGGCTGGAGCTGGGGTCTCGGGTAAAACGGACAAGACAACTCTGAGAGTTTTCGATTTGACGTAGTCGTAGGCCTGACTGTGAGCTTTACTAAGATTTGCGGGTTAGCTGTTTCGAGAATAGAGCTGTCTCACACCCATATTTATACACACCGAATCAATCTAACACGGTTGAGAGGCGGCTAAAGCACGCGGCCCGAGACGCAGCACGGGAAGCAATGTGCAAGATCCTTAGAAACGGGTTTAGCCAGTAGATCACGCGCTACTATCATACCATATTTTGTCCTGAAACTGCCCACCCTACACGTGTTTGGCTCCAACAATGGAATATTTAGGAGCTATGAAATCTGAGGACAGTGGTGGCTATTCTACACGACAGAAAATCGAAGAAGAGAACTGAGGGGTCCTGGTCGAATAAGTAACCGATACAGTTCGAAGATGCTTCCAGTGAGCTGTTAGAAGTTTACGATACTGTCAGCATGGGGCTTGGCGGTTGTTTTATTCATTGGCTACCTCTCAGCACAGCTGTATTTTTTTTTTTGGCAATCGATGGATGGGCGGATCCGAACCAGGGTAAACGGTCGGCTGACCACCTAACAGTATTTTCACAGGGTCGATAGGACTCACTGCTGTAAGAGAAGAATAGCATTTTAGGCCCCTCTAAACTGCAGGAAATGGATGTACCTAGCCACCAAGGGACCTTCATCATGGCTGGCGTCAGACCAACTACCTACCCCAATGTGAGAATGTTAGCTAACTCGGTAATGGCAGCTACACGGCTCCGAACCAGGAGGGAGGATAGCAGTACACCATGTTATTTCGGATACCGATGTATACTGCGTTGTAGAAGAACTATAGAGTGAGGCGGAGTGAGGCGGAGTCGGCAGTCATCACATGGGCTTAGTGTCCGCCGTTCAACTCCTCCCATGCATTGGTTTCCAAGCCAAGAGGTGATAGGGTCATCATGAGATACCGATAGCAGCTTTGAGCTAAAGCTTGGTTAATCGCTCAGCGGGACAAGCCGAGCCTGATGCAACTCTGATCTGACTTGGCTGCGGGGCCGAGCATCTCACGTATAAGTCGACAAACAGCGATAATTCCCTGATGGAGAATCGAGTGCATTGCGCAAGGCTGAGGGGTCGGCCCTCTTGTTGACTAACGGACCGATTTGTTATGGATTGCAAAGCGGCTCGTAAACAGCATATTGTACATGCTACTTTGTCACCGGTTAGATGGGACTACCGTAGTGCCAGCTATGTTGACCAAAACTATCTCAAAGGTGGTAGACTAAGTCTGGTTCCGTCTCACCAAGGTGAGCTGGTGCAATGCAACGCTCATTGGCAGTGTGGTGCGACCTTTACGCAGTATGCTGCCACCCGGGCAGCCTTCTGTAGCTCTACGTAGACAAGGCCAAGAAACTAGCGATCGAGTCACGACGATTGTCAAATCAAAGCGGCACACCTGAGAGGAAGCCAGAGAAACATGAGGGTACATTGTCGTGGACAGTGCTCCCTGTCGGATTTGGTTGGGTACAACTAGGTTAGTATGATCGTGAATATCTGTATAGTCACCATATCAATGTATCCCCAACCACAGGTGGTACGTTACGGCCCAATTCTTCCATAGCCTCTACATTTGCATATCATGATCCATGGGCAAAGATGCCGAATTGTTGGCCGAGCTTTGCTTATCTGACGTGTGTCCAAACCACTCCAATAACGGTATCAAACCCGAACACTACTTATCCGAACCATAGACAGATTTGTAATCACCAGACATAGGATGCGAACGCCTGCAGACCACTTCTAAAACCTTGCTCAAAGACTAGATACGGTAATTAGTTGGTTGATGATGTGTGTTGCGAGATATTTAGGGGTGTGCGCGGGAACATAATGGTTCTTCTAATCCCTAGCTATAATCCATACTACTATGTAGTAGCATAGGGGAGATCTTGCCAAAAAGAAAGGTCTTTAAAGACTTATACATGTAGAGTAGTTATATAACCAGCACTACTGGTATGTGAGCGAGCGGATGAGTGTGCTTAGGAGAAGTGGTCAATAAGCCAATGATTACGGTTTTAGCTACACGTAGAGCCATAGCTGTGTACTTGAGTGCAAAAGATACTTAGAAGGTATGTCTATATGTCTGGGGTTAGGAAAATATAGGTACAGTACTTTGGCACGTGGCGGCGTTACCTGCGAGGAGGGTCCCTCAACCTCCAACATGCATTGCGCCGCAGATTGTGGCGATAGGGAGACTTTTTTGCTTGAAAGCACTACAGATTTTGTACCTTGGCACGCGAATACTCCGTCTCCCTGACGTGGTAGACTTGTTTCCCGGCTCGCCGAGAGCCATTCTGTTTTCTTTGAGTTTTCTGTAAGTTCCACTTATCAGTGGTAATGGCAACTTACTGTACGCAATTTATCTCCCTGGAATGCAGTACTGGGGACACTGAGGAGAACAATGTCGCAGTGATATGACGGCTTACCTCCGGGATACTGTTTTCACACCAAGGAGTCGGGTTATTAGTATGTGTGGGCAGAGTATGGGGAAAAACCCTTTCCTTGTCAGCGCCGAAGGCTGACCATGCTTAACATACCCTTCACCTTGTTGCAGATACAGACATGTAGGCATCCTGGCTGTGCATCACACAACGGCTGGGATTCCCAGACTGGGGTCGCGCCTTGGAGTTGATCTCTCCAGGGTCTCATCGTGGATCCTGATCAAGAGCCATAACACACTACCCTTTCGACCCCGTGATCCTATTCAAGCAGAATATCCTGGTCACAAGAAATGCCATGCCCAGCGATATGACCATTAGGCAAGGATTATTCACTCTTTGTGGCGCCCCTGGATATCATATTCTTGATCATGTGAACAGGATGATCAAGCTTGAGCCTGATCTTCTGTCTCTCACCGCCTGCACTGCGCTGCTCAACCCAACGGTGGGGTCTAGTATGACATGACTCCTTGGGTGCCGGTACCGGTATAACCTGTACGTCTAGACACACGGCAAATACGTGTAGCTAACGTTCTGCTGCTGTTGAGCATCACCGCTGGCCGCCGGTACGTACACATATGGTTGGATCGCGCCACGAATATGCATTCGTCCTCTGCTTGTATGGGCTGGCAGGTAGTGTATTAATGAATCCCATGGGATCTTGATCTATGGTCGGGGTACCCCATGAAGCATATCGTGAGGGGGAGTGGACAATTATCCGCACTAGTGTACACTATTTAGTGTACTGCACATGGCAGATTCAGCTATGGAGAAAATAATATTCTGGCATCATCTTAAAAAAGCAGACAGGGTCTCTCACGTCAAGATAACAAAGCGCCACTTCCGCCATCACATCCGCCATGCCCACCCCTTTCCCTGTCGACTTCCACACCATACGGCCCCTGGCGTATACGCTAACTATATAGGTAACACTACTTTTGCCGCGGAAACAATATAAGTAATTGGCAGAGCATGGAGACACTAGCCAGGGAGCAGTCGTTAGCGGGACAAAGGACAGCCATTCGGGATAGTTGCCAGCACTTGGTGAGACTTGGCTCATTCGATCCAAGTTCCGCATAATCGGTTCATTGAGACCAAAGTACACCTGAAGTAGCTTCCAAAGCGTCATAGTACGGTAACATGTTCGTGCTAGGTCCTTCCCATGAATACGCTAGAAGACTTTTTAACACACTAGAAGACTTTTAATTCCGTGGTGCTACCAATCAACGCTCGACATTGAAACCGTTGGGTAGCGCATTGTGATTATATCGTGTGGTTCGGCATACAGCCCTGAAAATAAAAGGCACGTTATAGTACGGTACTAGTGCGTGCCAGAGGACGTAGACGCAGTACGTATAACCCTGTTAGTGTTGTTTGATGAATTGTCAAACGCTGCCGCGTTGATTGACATGACTTTTATACTTACATGTATGTAGGCAGCTGGGCGTCGTGGTACTTGACTGTGTATGCCTTTTATTAGGTCTTGAGGATCCTGCGCGATTCGCAGTTGATGAAACCGACTTTGTGGACTGGCACCAACATGTTGGTTCGGCTAGTGCATTCCAGAGCTGCACAACATAACATCCGACGAGATTGGTGCACGATAGACTTCCTAGGTCTGACCGCAGAAATTACTGACATATGCATCCGTTTCCCTATCCCAACTGACGGGTATACATCACGTCCGAGCGCAAAGTGAGCCTTCGTATCTTCGTATCTTCGTATCCTGTACTGGAAAAAGTCAGATGATCGTACGTATATGCGACTGAGATTACTAATAAGCGATTTAGGTAGGTATTTTCGAGAAGGACTTAATTAAGTAGGTAGGTAGTAGGTTGGGGTTGGGGATAGGCCAGCGGTCCCCTGCAGTCAATTTCACCTCTCTCCGCTATATGTTGATTTTGTTTGTCTTCTCATGCGAAACCGACTTATATCGGTAGGAGGTATGATTGGACGTGAACGAGAACATGTACCTGGATATCGGCTGGATTCCGTCAAGTCTCCTTCATTCGTAGCTATGGCGTGGCGAAAAGGGGTGTTAAGATTTAGTTTAGACACAAGCCATCTATTTCCACACAACAAACACTTACAGTAGTAGGTATTTGAGGGAGCATTTACACATATAGTACACAACACGTAACGCCAAGTGACAATTACAATATATGTAATTGCTAGCCTTTCTCAGCCCCAGCGCGAGGCCCTTGTCCGACATTAAATCTGGGACAGGGGGGCATAGCGTGGCCATCCTATAAAAGCGTACCTGAGAAGTTCTAGTATAGTCCCGGCAAGCATCCGGCACTCCACCCCAAAGCGCCGGTTGGATGGCTAGGCTTATAATAAGCAGGGTGTTCCTGACAAGATACGCCTCACTGTTGTCAAGATCAAACTGGCCGAAAGCAGCTCTACGTAGTAGTGAGATCGTCGAACTACAGGCGCAGAACTAACTACATAGTTTATAGCTCCTACGTCAGCAACGCCTTGCTTTTCTCCTCCTTTATATGATTTCGGGCAGCTCGAACCGACCCACCAGTAAGGCGCTGACGACACTACCAACACGATTCGATTCCAACCCTCTGACCCCCAACTCTCGGGCTTTGTTCTCCCACCGCCGCCGCTATCTGCCCACTCATTACCACCCACTTGTCGGTGGTTCCTGGCCGGATGTGATCCGCGACCGCCAGGTAAGCGGTGCGTATCCCTAACACCAGCTGAGTCTGCGCTAGTCATCGGGCATGGTTTTTACTGAGATTCGCAATTTGCCACCACGCCAAAGGTTCGTTCTAGAAGTTGTATGCAGTGGACGTCGAGACTTTCTGGTGTGCGAGTGCGAGCGCGGTGTTGTACTGTACTGCACTGGGTAGAGCGCGGAAAACAGTGAACGCCGCAATAAAACCCTCTAAACCCCATGATGAGTCTTTTAGTCTCGTCGGGGACCTCCGGTGCCAATTGATAGATGATATACGCGAGAAAAGAAAAGGAGTGGTTTGCGAAGTTTTCCCATCACACAAGTAGTGTCGTAGGTATGTAGTAGGTATGTAAGTATCGCAAGTGTGTACCGGCATACCACGAGTAGTGTATCTGTACAGCAACCGGAGCATATTATGTGGCCACGCTCTCTTCCTTGGCCTGGCCAAGCAACGTCGCACCATGCTAGGACTAGGTACACTAGTCGCCCGTAGTGTAGAAACCAAACGGGAGTCGTCGTCTCGTCTCACTTACATTCGTACCCCTGATCCGATTCGTAGCACATGGAGTAGATATACTTCTACACGTGGGTGTTACAGGAATTACGTCGGAAATAACGAGGAGCGAGAATAACAGGAAGAACAAAAGATAGCTCCTGGGCTGAGTCACATGCTAAAGCCGCAAAGAGATAGATAGACAGATAGACAGGTAGATATATTGTCTCACCGGTCCGGGAGGGGGTGGGCGCACCTGCGAGGCTCTCGTCTACATGTACATGTAGCCGTGAGATAATCACTGCATACGCGGGTCTTTCGGATGCTGAAGCCGATGTCGTGGTTGTGAAACGCGAAATCCCTAACTGTCAGCTTAGCACGCACGTTTGGGGTCTATCTGGGGTCGGGAAAATACACTACTGTACGTCAGTCTAATAATAATAATAGTACTAACAGTAACAATAAAAATAACGATAAAAATAAAAATAATCGCACCCTACCACCCAGGATCCATCCGCTATCACCAAGACAATGTCACAACCCACCCGGGGCGGGTGACCCGCTGGGCTCTTACTCGCTGGCGGACTAGGAGGGTGCTGACCGGGTAATCTATCGTCTGGCCGCGGCGGGCAGCGGCAGAAGAATGGGAGAGAATGCCGCCGCCAGCGTGGTGTGACCCACTCAGTAGTGGGAGGAGTAGTAGTAGTAGTACAGTTTGGCACCTGTGTCAACTGCGTGCTGTGCCATTAAGAGTGGGTGACGAGGGTGACGAGGGTGATGATGGGACGATGACGGTGACGGTGACGATGACGGCGCTGGGCGGGAGGCGTAGGGTGAAAAGGACGGGGACGAGGAGGGCGAGAAGAGCAGCGAAGACGACCGGGTGGTCGATTCCAAGGCCATGGGTTGAGCCTTGCGGCAGCCAGCCCATCACGTTTTCGACACTGCCCACTGCCCACTGCCCTGCAGCAGCGACAACGGGCCATCGTCGGGTAGGCGACTGCACGAGTCTTGGCGATGCCCTTTCTGCACAGCCTGCGTCATGGTGGACTGCCGTCCCAGCACTCCGGGACTGTCAAGCCCAACTTGCGCCCATGTCCCTATTCTCCGGCCCAGGCGGTCCAATCCTGTCGTCGCGCTGTCTGGTGCCCGGGCCTTCGGCCCTCGCCTTGGGATCAGAATCAAGATCAGGTTTCGGCTCGGCTGTGACTGACGTTCAAGCCTTGTCGCCCATGCGTGCGTGGAGGCACGCTCTGGGCCAGCTCGACGAACGAGAATCGGCGGAGCGAGGGGAGGGATAGGGCGATCTCCTCGTTTCCCATCAGCAAGCGCGCATATTCCTTCACCGCTTGACCGCTTTCTTCCAATTGTCGCCTAGATTAGGGACTCTAGGGACACTCCGCTCGAATGCTCGGCACGCCAGGCTCCACCACTCAGCTTCGTTTGCCGTCTGCTGCCAATGAGGAGGGGTTTTGACATGACCGGCTGACTCGGTGTCGATGACCATTTTGGGATTATTATTATTCTTTTTTTTTTTTTTTTTTTTTTTTTTTTTTTTTTTTTTTTGGGCCTTTTTTTTTTTTAAAACGCGGGGGTGGGGCCCCCCTAAAAAAAAAATTGGATAAAAAAAAAAAAAAAAAAAAAAAAAGATATGCGAAAAACAAAAACCACCCCCGA